>JADBJO010013506.1:0-20000 GCA_016801955.1 Conus betulinus | reverse complement strand
TTGTAGAGAGAAAAAAAAAGTATAGGTATGTAATAGTCACTTTATTAATAAATTGAAGTCATTTACATGAAGCTAAAAAGAAATTAATGGACTGACTAGAGAACAGCAATGATCATAATCATCACTAGAAAGTATATACATTTGTACATGCATAGATAGATAAAATACAGACAGATAGAAAGTATATATACATATGTATATGCATAGTTGATAATAGAGGCAGATAGACATAATAGAGGCAGATAGACAGCAATGCTCACTAGACATCAGGCAAAAGACAGCAAGCTATTATCACGTTTTTCATTTGAATTTGAACAGAGTGTAATATTTATCTGGTTTTAAGTCCAAACAATAGAATTCATGAAACAAATCGCACTGAAGGCCTTCAAATGTGGCTAATGCATTCAAAAGGCTATCAAACTATTAACGTCTTCTCCCCTACCCCACAATCCTGATCTCACGCCACATGCCAAAAGAGAAGGAGAACAGCAACAAAACAAGACCTGGCTGAAACAAGGGAGAGGAGAGGGGAGATGGTCTGGGCACATCAACTATTAAATCTTTTGATTAAAACTGTTATCATTATATCATTATCGTTCTGGTTATCAGTATATATATATTTTTCTTTAAAATTAAAAAAAAATATAATCAATACAGCAAGACGGGGTCAGGGTAACTTTATACGAATATAATGGATGGCAAAGTAGTAGGAAATATGGATGTACACAGAACAGGCTACTGATGGAAACTTCAACAATTGGGAACTGTAGAACATCTATGACCTATGGAATGTATTTGCAGTGAAACAGCAGCGGTTCACACTGAGGTACAGGAGCACAAAAAGAAACGCTCATCACACAAAGCAAATCAAAAGGGAGAGAGGAAGAGACAGAAACAGTGGGAGAGACAGAAAGACATGAACTTGAAATGCAAACTTAAGTTGTTCACCAGAAGCATGAAAAGCTGCGAAAGATTTTTTTTTTTTTTTTTTTTTTCTCAAGCATAAGGAAACAAACATGAAAACAACATAAAAAACGTTTTTAAAAAAAATGTCAACAATGCAGGAGCCAGTACAGATAAATCTGTCAGGAGTATACATCATTTCCTATACAACATTTACGCCTGATTGAGAAATCTTTCATATGTACTCTACTCTGAATGTCTTTTTGTCCTCCTCTTTATGGTTTGTCAATGACCAGAGTCAGTAATGCATTCAGCTTGATACCAGCTTTGATCAGTTTGTTTATGTCCAGTTTTCTGTTTGTTGGTTCAAGACTAGGTACTATTCTAGTTATTTACTTCCAGACTCTGTGTGTGTGTGTGTGTGTGTGTGTGTGTGTGTGTGTGTGTGTGTGTGTGTGTGTGTGTGTGTGTGTGTGTGTGCGTGCGTGTGCGTGCGCGCATGCGTGCGTGCGTGCGTGTGTGCGTGTGTGTGTGTGATGTTGTTTTTCATGCTTCAATATTAGCTGCTAAACACTGTTGGTGGTGTTCTAGTGCCATTTTGTTCTTCTAGCTGCTACCATGGTCGTTGCATTAATTCCCCCTGGAGTTCTTTTCTTACTGGAACAGTCAAGAACTTCTTATGCTATATTCCATCTTGGTCCTGTTGCTGTTTCTGTTATAGACCTTTTCTTTTTTATATCTATTTTGACACATTCATCTGGCTGTTCCATACCATGACACATTCCAGTTTATCTGTACCGCGTCCATATTGTATTTGTATATACTTACTGGCTCCTGTAGATTTCACCATCAGAAAAAAAAGAAAGCAAACAAACCAGGATTATCATTTGTAAGACATTCGTATTAGACCTCTCTCTCCTCTCTGCCACACCTTGCATCCTACATCTTTTTTCAGGCATTGGCTGCACATTCAACTGTTAAGTGCGGGAACACCATAATTCATTTTTTTTTTCTTATCTCCCTCACTGATGGTGTTGCCAACATGCATCACATAGACACATACATGCACAACAAGTTAACATCAGTTCAGCTGGCTTTACACTGCAGATTCTGCCAGTGAAAGATTAATCTTGTTACGGTTTTGACTAGCTTACACCTAAAAAAAAATTTAAGCCTTGTATTATGTGTCACTTCTGTGACATCACCCCTTTGCTGCTCATACTTCCAGCTTCTCAATCACAGCCAGACCCTGACTTGTCCTGCTGCAGTCCTGGCACTAGCAATGCCCAGAAAACAGTCAATGTCAAGTCATCATGGGGCAAACGCACCAGAGAGGAGACACAGCATTGCTGCCACGTGACTTTGGTGGTGTTCAGTGATACATCTCCTGATACAACAAACACAGAACACCACCTTCTGTGCCCCCTGCAAGCAACAATAGTTGCTTAGTTGCGGAACAGTCACGAACGAGGGTCCCCCTCCGGAGAGTGTCACTGCGTCCATCCAACAACACTTTCAATGAACAGGTGACCATGACATGAACCCACAAAAGGCTCAGACACTGGTCCACAGAACAGAAAATGTTTTCTTTCATGCTGATCAATGTGAATGTGGATGATGAAGATGACGCCACAGTGCTCCATTGTGGTCAAAGAATGCATGACAAGGCGGCATTCGACGCTTATTTTCATAACATATCCTGACTTCACCAGGTCTGAGAAATGTAATATTGGTCAGGAAATTTTGAGTAACACTCTCAGTGATGCATCCACTAAGCAGATGAAACTTGACTGTATCATTCCAGTCTTTCCGGCTGACCCATACTGAACTCAGTTTTGTGTGTAGGAGCTGGTCAAGGTAAACAAAATTCACAAATGAGTTAATAGCCCTGATGGGAATACCAACACCTCCTTCCTCCCCCCCAACTCTCAAGTCAGGAATTCACAATACTGACCAAACAGCTCTGGTAAGTCGTGAACTCACAACCCCTTTGTTACAAGGGTCATGAATCTGACGCTTCACCAACTACCACCTATCTCTCCCACTCAACTCTCCCAGCTCACTGCTAGAACCCCACTGGTCACATAATGCCACAGAGTCATGAACAATAAGGTGAACATTCAACCCAGTGACTGAAGAAACAGTGGGGCGATAACATTATAGTACGGGTTCGCAAATTTAGCCACACAATCAAAACGTTGCAGCTAAATTTCTCTGTCTTCCACTCTGTCTCTCTTGCTTATAACTAACTGAACATAACCCACCTCCTGGCATCGTTGCTGGTTCTTGCTCGGTCTGTAAAATTCGTCAACCCCTTCTTGAACCTACAGTTTTAAAGTGGTTTTTTTACCTATCAAATCCGCGAACTTGTCGCCATTGGTAAACAAACTCTATGGCGACAAGAAGAGCTGGGAAGATTATTTTCTGAATATAAACACATTTGGAATGAAACTTGTGTTCTAATTAAAATTTGAACAGGAGATACAAGATTAAACGAAACTGTTTAGTTATTCAAAATATGAGTTGAAATTATATATTACGAAATGATGGTAGTCAACTTTGCAGAAGATTTCGAAAGCGAGGCTGTTGCACTGACCTTGCCGGCTGGAAGTGGCCTCGAGAAAAGGTAAACGGAACGATGCATCGCTCGGCTGTCCTCGCGCGTTGTGTACTGCAACAGTCTCTAAAAACTAGAGCTGGCTCTCTGTCATTGCGGTGCTTATGTACCAGAGTCATCAATCAAAGCAAAAGAAGGTAAGTGGCACGGACATCTCAGGAACTGAGCTTGCAAGCAATGCATGTCCTTCTTCGGGGAGTAGTCAGAGATGATAAAGTAGAGTTCGTCTGCAATTTGTGGTACGTTCACGGCTCAAAAGTTTTCAGTATTGGGGTATCTATAAATCAGTTATTGTTTGTTTTGCTACTGTTTTCTCCAGTTCGAAGCCAAGTAGAAGTGGTGGAAGTGATGGCTAGCATGAGGCGCAAGAACAAGGAAGATCCGGTGGAAATTTTGCCTGAAATACCGCCATCACCATGACATGTCTCCTTTGCTTGCACTCTTTACAGCAGGGCAGGTGGGTGACCTCCCTTACCTTGACCGCTGGACAACAAAAGATGTTGAACTAGTGTTGCATAATTATATGTTTTTAGTACTATACGAAAGGTAGATATGCAAATTACAAACTTCTGATAAAGCAGGTCTGGGAGACAACATATGATATTATGCTTCATGTATGGGAAGTGCATCACTGCATGGTGTGCACATCAAGGGTGTTCAGCTTGACCAGATGAACACTGTACATTTTCATCCCCCCAACTTATATTTCAGTTGACTCATCCAATATCTTTATATGAATATTATTATAGAAATGAGACATCTTCATATGTGAAATGTATGAATTACATAGTGACACACAGATGCTGTACATACAGGGTGAGCATGGCCGGCTGTAGAGCTCCTCACTTGAAAAGAGTTCACTAACAATCAGATAAATAAAGTAGATCAACTCTGGCAGTGTGATGCATAGGCTTATAGGATAGAGGACAAATTTCCCAAACTTGTAGTTAGTTTAGGAGCAATGTCATGCTGATTATGCCAGTGACAGGCTAATATTAGGGCCACCAGTTACAGGAAATGGTCTCATTTTAGTTACTGTGACAGGACAACGGTAGACAGTAACCATGGCACTGACAACCTATAGTAGTGCTACTAAGTGTCAGTGGGACTGGAACTTTGAGAAAGTGACACACTCAGTCTTGGAATTAACCATATTCACCTGCACCCAGTGCAACCCCCCCCTGAAGCCAGTGGCTGGACTGACCTGGTACAGTAAAGTGTATGTGCGTGACTGTGCAACTGCAAGGGTACTTCAGTATATAAACAAACACTCTAAACTGTAGGCTAAACACTTTTAGTGTCATAGGACTGTATGATTTGAGCTCTGAAAACATACTGCCGCAATACTGAAATGACTCAAAAAATAGAATCAGACACACAAAACAAGATGTAAAGTAATGCATATTGAATAGACTGTTTTAAAACAGAACAGAATAGTTTTGTATGATGTGAGACAGAGTCAAGCTTCTCAGTGTATGATTGTGATTTATTATTTGGGTGACATAACTCCATCGATCATGTTTCTCAACAGTCTTTGTTGATAAAAAAGCAGTAATCGCCATCAGGCAGTGATGTAAGTAGAATGTTCAGTAGTGCAAGATCTCTAGATGTAGATGTGCAGAGGTGGGTGTGGTGAAACATTAAAAATGCAGGACTGGGATGTTAAAAAATGTAAATGTAAGAAATAGGCACCTGCCTGTTTTCACTTATAAAACATACCTCATGATGAAAAGTCTTTGCAACAGTGGCTGCATGATGTGACCATTCTCTCCTGTCATGTGAAAACCAATGAGGTTTTATCAGTGAACAGCATGTGTGAAGTGCAAGATATGGAAAAAGGAAGGTTTAACCCATGTTTGCTACTTCTAATTTTACTATGGAAAAAAAATGATCTCAGTATAATGATGTTGGACAGCAGTCATTTAAACTTAGATTGAGGCACATGATTTTTCTTTGAAATTAAGAATGATCGATTGCAGTGACAACAAAGTGGTCATATGACTGTCGGTTTTTTTTTCATGAATATTAAGAGCTCTGTTACATTCCTATTTCATTCTCACTCTCTCCTGTGTGAGTGACCGACACATTCACAGTATTAGAACAGACATTTCAGGATGTCTTGATGTAATTTTTACAAATTTCTCTCAGTCTGTTTGCTTCATCAGGGTTATCTGTTTGATGCATTGTGTATCAGTGCATATGGAATCAAAACCTTTTCATCAGTATCCTAAACAAATAGTGTACTTTGCCAATCCATTTAAATGAATGATGACAAGGGAAATTTGCTGAGGAGAGCATAGACCTCCAACAATGTCAACTGGGTCCTGTGTCTGTAGTTTGACCTGGATCTGTGCCAGAATTGAATGGGTTTATCCTTAGGCTGTATATCCTCTTCCTGCCAAGCTTTGTTTGTTTGTTTGTTTGCCCCCGCGTATGCAAGCTGATACTCCTGTGGACACTCCTTGTAGAGCGAGGCAAGGATTAATACCATCTGCCCAACAAAGAAGTGGGGTTTTTGTGTGTATGATTTCTGTGTATGACATTTAAAAATTTTTTTTATCCAACCATTAAGGCAGCAGTACTCCAGCTTCGGAGAAGGTTCATGCAATGTGTAACGTGTCATCCATACCACCGGCCAAACTGGCTTCTCTTCCGAAAGTTGGTGATGAGATTTTTTACCCGTGTTTATGTGTGCGTTCACACACAGGATCTTGGTTTATAGTCTAATTCAAAGGACTGTATGGGAAATGGAGTCAGAACCAATGTTAACTCTGAGAGAAAAATCCCCCTGTACTGAAACGGCCCGGTGGAGATTCGAACCCGCAACCCCAGTATCACCAAGATTAAGAGTCTGGCGCTCTACCACCAAGCTTTGTTCAAATTGGTTTCAGAGTTAGGGTGACTGCAGGTGAAAATTGAGACATGAGAGCGAAAAAAAAAAAAAAAAAGAATACTGGGCCACCAAACAAAGGAATAGACAAATTACAAAACAGGCATGATGCCCTTCGGCATACTGGTCTTCTTCAGGCAAGACAGATAACAGTGAAAACAAATGACAGATAAACAGCCACTTTTCTCTCTTCGTTCTGTGTGCAAAATTTTGGTCATGGGTGTAAAACTTAAAATTACAGAATGGAACTGAAGAGAAAAGGAAGGAGGTTTGAAGAGGAGAAGATACAGATAAAAAGGATGATAATAATAGTGTTGTAATCATAATAATAATGTTAAAGTAATGGTTATGTAGTAGTAGTAGTAGTAGTAATTATAACAATAATAATAAGTTTATGATAATGATATTACAGAAAGACATAGAGGAAAGATGAGAAAGAATATTTACAATAAAAGCTATGGTAGCATTGATAATGATGATGATGATGATAATAATAATAATACTAATGATGATGATAATGATAATAATAATGGTGATAATAGTGATGATAATGATGATATGACAGACAGTAAGGTAAACTATAAGAAATGCACAAATAGAATAATTAGTATGACAATAACAATGATAACAATAACAGTAATAATGACAATAAAGATGATAATGATTATAATGATGTTGAAAATGTGAAAGATTGGAAGATGAAATTCAAGAAATATATAAGTACATAGAAATTTAGAAAATACAAAAAAACAGTAAAGTTCATATAAAAGTATGAATAGTGAAAATGATAATTATGATGATGATGATGATAATAGTAATATGATAATGATGATAATGATAACAACAATAACAGTAATGATAGTAGTAAGTTTTACTGCTACTATTACTACCACTCCTACTACTAGTAATACTACTACTCCTACTACTATCACTACTACCACTATTACTACCCTTACAACTGCTAATACTATTACTACTGAAAATTATGAAATGAATTTTATTGCGATTATAGTTACAGTAATATAATAATGAATAAATGAAAAGGAATGAAACTGATGAGTGAAAAAACTAACAGCATTAATAAACTAGAAAAGAAAGAGGGGGAGGGGGTGGGGTGGGGTCGGGGAAAAAAAAAAAACGAAAATTAAAAAAAAAAGAGTGTATCTATTGACAGGAAAATCAGAGTTAGAATAGGAGAATGAATATATATATATATATATATATATATATATATAAATATATATATATATATATATATATATATATATATATCAGAGCTATATATATATATATATCAGAGCTGACCACTCAGACTATTCCAAATCTTTTGATCTCCCTTGCATCCTTAAATGGATCCTCAAGCATAGGCTCAAAGATTGTCTCTTACATTTTATTGTTTGGTCAATCAGTGGGTGATTGCATCTGTTAGGAGATCCAAGAAAGGTTGTTCTGCACAATTCTTAGTCGCTGACAATGCTTGGGTATTGAACAGCAGAGCTGACCACTCAGACTATTCCATATCTTTTGATCTCCTTGCATCCTTAAATGGATCCTCAAGCATAGGCTCAAAGATTGTCTCTTACATTTTATACTGTTTGCGTAATGTTTTTAGTTTTCAACTACTTTTTTCCTCTCCACACTTTCGTTTTGTTTAATTCTACTACCTTTCGCTGGCTGCTTTGGGGGTGCTGTTGGATTCTTTTTCAAACCTTTGGTGGTTGGACCACCACAGAATTATGGGACTGTGGTGTGTCTCTCTATCTGACGCCAAGAGCACAGACACAATCAGCCGTGTCTCCTTGATGAGTCCGATCCAGTGGACAAAAGGCCTCGGAGCAGGCGATACATATAGATCTGCCTTCAAGAGGGATTGCGATAGTTTCCTCATGCAGCTAGTGAAGGGTTTTTCATATTTATGATATACTTTTTGCCATTTACTTCATCTTCAAATATATATTTTTTTTCCCTCTCAATTTCAAATCTTTGCCAAGTCATTACTATAATGATGGAAGAATTGTTAACCTGCACTTGTTTTCCCCCGCTACTTAATTGTTCAGCATTATATATATATATATATATATAGAGAGAGAGAGAGAGAGAGAGAGAGAGAATATTTGCAACATATACTTTAGGTAAATGATGAGCAGTGTGGACTATCAGTAGTGTGTCTGTAGAGAGGGGGGGATAGATACATGCTATTATTAGCAGTTGATGCCAGGTGGGCAGAGGGTCGTAGTGTGGCAAGAAGATGGGATTCCCGCATGTTACACTTAAAGTTGTCACGCTGTGATAACCAGAGTGTCAGGACTTTGATGTGATAGATGCTTTGTTGGGGATGGTGGAGTGCAAAGCGATTGCTTTGGGCCCAGTGACAGCGGATTTGGCCAGGTGTTCAGAAATATGCATATATATTAAGTGCGCAGGATGTCTCGCCTACATAGATCTTATTGCACAGTTCACAGTGGATAGCATGCAAAATGGTGTAGCTCTTGACAGGAGACTGTACATTTAACGTTGACTGAGACCAAGTAGGGTGGTGTCTGACTTGTAGTTGGGATCAGTGGGTGACAGATGTGTTGTGATTTTGTTCATTTTAAGTTTTTTGTCATGCCTGAAAGTAACTGCAGATTGGTCTTGGAGGCAGGTTTGTGATCTTGTAGTATGTGCCAGGTAAACGTGAGGACCCTGCAGATGGGAAGTGTGTGTGTGTGTGTGTGTGTGGTGGGGTGGGGGGGGGGGGGGGGGGGGGAGAGAGACAGGTGTTGGGTCTGTCTGTTTTGGAGGGCAGACTTCTAACTAAGGCAGATGTTTTGGACACAGCTGTAGTGCAGATGAGAGCATCATTAGTTATGGTACTTAGGTATTCACAGTTGGTGAAAATCTTGATTATTTTGGCCGCTTGCTGTGTGAAATCTTTGTTGGAACAAAGTGTGTACAGCAGAGCAATTCAGAGTATGGAATGCTGTGTTTTGTGGATGGGTGGTTGGAAGATGTTCCATCCAGGCATGAATGTGAATTGGCAGAGAAGCGAGGTTTTGAGCATTTCACCTTTGAGGGTGATGGAGATGTCCAGGAAGTTGACTGACTGGGAAATGGTGTTTGTAAACTGGATGGATGGGTGAAGGGTCTGAACAAAGTTGATGAAGTTTAAGTTTTACTGGCATGAATTTGGCTTCTAATTCCTCAGCAATCTAATTTTTGTGCGCTTTGGAGTTGGGCTGTGTAAGAAAGTGGTGGCAGTGTTCCAGGTGTCCCATTAAAAGGTAGGCTTAGAATGGTCCCATCATGGTTCCCGTGGTAACACCACCAATTTGTGAGAAAGTGTGGCTGTTGAATTCAAAGGGTGTTGAGGGTGAGTACTAGTCCTGCAAGTCTTACCAGCGTAGTTGTGGGTGGATGTGCTTGGTTTGGTGGCCCTTTGTCGAGAAAGAAAGAAAGAAAGGACCTTTAGTCCATCAGCGTGAGGAATGGAAATGTCAAGAGAGACAGCATCTAGTGTGAAGAGGAGGTTGAGTTGGAAAGTGGGGTTGTGTTCTGTGAGTTGATCATGTGAAGTACGTGAGTTGTGTCTAGTTTGAGGTGTGTCAGGAGGCTTTGCACTGTGGGCTGGAAGAGGGGGTCCATGTACCCTGAGGTGTGTTCTGTAGGACAGCTGCAAGCAAAGACAGTGTGACTGACAGGTGTTTCAGGTTTGTGTGTTTTTTTGGTTTTTTTTTTTTTTTTTTTTTTTTTGCTGTCCCACCTCTGCGCCACCTCAGAGGCAGTGCACCCACGCTGCTCATTCCGACACCCCCGTCCACAGCCACAGCCCAGTTGGCCCTGCCACAGCCTGGGCACCAGCAATCCACAGGGAGCAGTCAGTGTCAAATTGTCAAGACGCAACCCACCGGAGGAGACACTGCACTGCTGCCGAGTCACTTCGGTGGTGTTCAGCGGCGCCTGTTCTGATCTAACATATGCAGGACATTAACTACTAAGCCCCCCTACTGACGACAATAATTGCTTAGTCGCGGAGCCGGCGTGAGTGAGCTCTCCCTCCGGAGGGTGCCACCACGTCCGTCCAACGACAGCCCCCATGGACTCGCGGATACCAGTGACCCTGACGGAACCAAACCAAGGCCACTGACATGGAGACGACATCGAAATTGAGGTCACCTTGAGAGCAGGGCATGAAGGGCCACACAATTTGAGACATTTTTTTTTTATGCTGATCGATGAGAATGAGGATGATTAAGATGATGCTGTGGATTTCCGTTTCGGTCTGAGACTAATGACAGGGCCGTACTCTACGCTTCCTTTCCTTAATATATCCGGGCGTCAACCAGGCCCAAGAAATACAGGCACCTGCAGTGTTGGTCAGGAAATTTGAGCAACACTCTCAGAAACGCATCCTTTAAGTGGATGAAACTCGACTGTGTGGTCCCAGTCTTCCCAACTGAGTCCGCAGCAAAAACTCAACTCTGGGTAGGAGCCAGTTGGGGGCAGAAAAACCCACATGACTCTGATGGGATTCGAACCCACGACCTCCCAGCCAGGAGTCCGCGATGCTAACCACTTCTCCACGGCGGCTGGTAGGTTTGTGAATTTTATGTTGCTGCTTAGGGATCCTCTTGAGTCATTGAACAAGGCCTATGCTCTCTAGTCTTCAAGTTGAACATGGAACAGCTATAAGTTACTGTTGCCCTTTCACTTGTAGAGTCGGTGAGAAAACTTTGGGGTGTAAGGAAAAAAGAAAGTCAAGTATTTTTGCTGATCAATGTTTCGTTTCATTTGATGCAGGTTGCAGGCAGTCGAGTCATCACCAGCCAATCATTTTCGGGCACCTTTGCAATATGGCTCACAACCTCGACGATTCTACAGTTCAGGTCTGTGGAATTGTTGTGTTATTGAAAAATGAGGCAAAAGGATATAATATATGCAATTGCTTGCATATTGTGTAATTATGCAGTTAGACTCTACATATGCTTAAATGTCGTTGGTGATAAACTTTGTGTTAGATCTGTCATTCAATGAATGACTTGACTTTATCAATGAATTTTAGTGATGACTTTTTGATCTATTGACTACCACAGTACTTATGTCATACATGGCTGTTTTCGTATGGTCATATGCTACATCTGTAGGCTTTAGAGACCATGGCAGCTCTGAAGTGTTAATGAGCATTTATTAAATGCCAGAAGTGACCCTTGTTTTGACGTCACAGACACTTTTGCTCCGAGATGTGTGTGACTTCACGGTAAGTTTAAAAGCTCTCAAAGGGAGAATGACTTCATGGTACAGGACACTTGCATTTGGTGCCTGAGATGCTAAGGTCAGACTGTTTTCATTGAGAGCTTGTATATTCAGTAAAGATTCATGGACTGACTGTTTAGTGAAAAACTTTATGAAGGAATTGAATTTGATCTGTGCATTCCTCAAATTATCTGTTTATTTTTATTTCAAACATGCGCATAGAAGAATTATATCTAATTGCAGTAAAATTGAAACAGAGAAAAAATTAAATTGACTGTTTGATTTCCTGTTTTTCTTCTTGATTTTATGTGTAGACTTTAGAGGCAAAATGTCGGTTTCTTTTTTCTTCCCCAAAACACCCTTTCATGCCCTTTCAAAAAAATGCATAGTATTCCTATTTATTTTAATGTACACACACACACACACACACACACACCATCTCCCCCCCCCCCCCCTTACATGCGCGCGCACACACACACACACACACACACACACACACACACACACACACACACACACCATCTCCCCTCCAAATATGCACGCACACACACACACACACACACACACACACACACACACACACACACACACACACACACATACACACACACATCTTGCATCCATATGCTGTGAATGCAAGTTCCTTTTCTGCAGGTCTGCCGGACCACTACAAAATCACCCTCCCTGCTCTCTCCCCAACCATGGAGAGCGGCACCATCATCAACTGGCAGAAGAGGGAAGGCGACCGCGTGTCGGAGGGCGACCTCACTGCCGAAATTGAGACGGACAAGGCCACGATGGGGTTCGAGTCTAGTGAGGAAGGGTTTCTGGCCAAGATCTGCATTCCGGAGGGCACCAAGGATGTGCCTCTGGGGAAGGTGGGTGTTGAGGGTCGGAGTGGGGAGGGGTGCATCATGTCTTGTGTAGTTGTCCGTTTCCTCAAACCGAACACCATTGGCTCACAACATATGAAAAGTGAAAGCATGTAAATTGTTTTTCTTTAGTTTATCACCTTTAGATTGGAAAAAAAAAAAAAAAGAGAGAGAGAGAGAGAGAGAGAGAAAGGTTTGTGTGATCCTTATGGGTTACTTGTTGACATGAAGTATCTGAGATGGTGGAAGCCAGAAATTGGCTAATAGATCATGCCAGCAAGTGATTTTTTTTTTTTTTTAAAGAAAATGTGTCTTTGTATATTTACTTCTGAGATGGGTGTGCACCCTTGCAAAAATGCAAATCTTTCCTTGTTTTGCTTTGCTTTTCATCAGTTTCTTTTCTGTTTAGACTTTTGTAATTTATTATGAAGTTCTCTCTCTCTCTCTCTCTCTCTCTCTCTCTCTCTCTCTCTCTCTCTCTCTCTCTCTCTCTCTCTCTCTCTCTCTCTCTCTCTCATATGACTCTTGTGTTTGCATGCAAAGAAACGATTTAACATGCATGTTTTTATTTATGATGTCATGTTCTACTTGTGAAGGGCTTTCTCTGTGTGCATAGATGTAGATGTAATGTGGCAGATGTTGCACTGCGGTTCACTTCATGTATCTTTGTTGTGGCCACAAGTTGGTGTGCATCATCGTGAGCAACGAGGAAGACGTGGCAGCCTTCAAAGACTTTGTGCCCAGCCCAGAAGATGACCAGCTGGTCAGCCCCAAAAAGCCAGCCGCCGCACCTGCCGCTGCTCCTGCTGCCCCTGCCGCAGCCCCACCCACTCCACCTCCAGCAGCCCCCGCTCCTCCGGCGCCTGTGGCGGCTCCCCCTCCTCCTGCTCCTGCCGCTGGGGCGGCCGGGGGGTAGAGTGTTCGCTACTCCCTACGCCAGGACATTGGCGGCAGAAAAAGGAGTGGATTTGAAGGTGGGGAAGAAGGGGGGGGGGGGGGAAGAGTGGGAGTATGGGAGGAGATGGCAGTGAGGAGCAGGATGGAGGGTGGGGAGTGAGAGAGAGAGAGAGTAAGGAGAGCAAGGGGTGGTGCATGGGAAAGCAGTGAAGAGCCAGGAGTGTAATCTGAAGCTCACCTGTCTGACTTTATGTGTAGCTGGGAGTAAGGGGTTTAGGGAAGGTGAGTGGTGTTGAAAATGAACAGACTTTGCCATGTGTTCTTGGCTTTGCCCCCAAAGCATTCCTTCTGCTTTGTGAGTGTGTGTGTGTGTGTGTGTGTGTGTGTGTGTGGTGTGTGTGTGTGTGTGTGTGTTTTGCTTTTCTACTGAATCCCAGAAAACAAGTTTATTTCCTCAATTAGATTTTTTTGTGTATGACAAATAACAGGAGTGGGGTACTTTAATGGGGGGGGGGAGGGGGGGGGGGGGGGCAGAAAGTACAGAGGGGAAGGGGAGGGCGGGAATGGTCTCTTTGATACCTTGACCAGGGGCGGGATTTTTCCTCAGATCAGCGGATTTCCGCGGTAGATCCTTGTTCATTCTGCGTAACAGCATGTCAGTTCTGCAGGACCGATCTGTGCTTCATGTCTTCAAAAACATCGGGTGTCATTTATCCACAAACTATTCGAAATTCTTAAATGGTTTTGGATTCGCAGTTAACTTGGTAACTTTCTCCTTCCGGTTTTGCGATCTTCAAAATGGCGACACGTCAAAGAGACGTCGTTTCATGCGGAGAAAATGTTTTCTGCGACAGTTCTTTGAAGAACAAGTGGAAATGGGACTGGTTGGAGAGTAAGGTTGATGATGATGAAGTGATAGGCCAGTTCACAGCCAAACTTAATGCCTGTGGCCTTGTTTACTGCAATCTTTGTCGAGTGCAAATAACTTACAGTTCACGCGGAAAAGTTGCTGTGGTGGATCACACAAAATGGAATGCAAGATGTCCAGCTCCACACTTGGGAGCTGGACATCTTGCATTAATTTTGTGTGCCATTAGGTTGAAAAGGAACTCCTCTCATCTACACTTGGTCCAAGTTGTGAAAGACAGTAAGTATAGTTGATTTTTTTAGCTTTTTGTGTGTAAAAAAAAAAAAAAAAAATTGGCTTTTTTCCTTTAAAATTTGTTAATTGCAGTCTCAAAATGCACCAGATTGCACAGAATTGAATGTAGCAACCCAAAATTTTCTGGGGGGGGGGCATGCCCCCCAGACCCCCCTAATCTGTTTCCTCTCTTTTTTTCCTTTATGGAGAGTCCCACCCCTGCTTGAGGCTGAAGGTATTTGTTTTGTGCACATGAGCACATCTTTATGCGTGATGGACATGTGGTATGAATCTTCCAGTTCTTGAAATTCCAAGCAGAAGCTTCTCTTCTATCAGTCGGTTGTTTGCATGATTATTTTTTGTTTATATGGTCTACCTTCAGTTTTATCAGATTCATATGTTGTGCTGTTTAATGAAGTCAGACAAAAAAAAAAAAAACTGAACTCTTTGACGATTAAATTGCATGAAAATGTCGAGTGCCAGAAACACTGCCTAGGCACCTGTGTGCAGTTTGTGCTTGATCTTCTGCCACAGGCACTGACTCTTGTCAGATGATGAAATTGTCTGTTGGATGTAAAGTTTAGTGTCTTCTAATGCTTGTAAACAGCTTTGATGCTGCAGCAGAGTGTTCGCTAACAGTCTTGATAGTCTTCGTGACTGGCTGAGCTGTGAGCAATGTGTGGACGAAGGTGTATGTAACTGCAGAACATGTACAAACTTGTGTACGTGGATGTGTAGTGTGTTGCCGTCACAGTTTCATCTTTCTTTTGCTCCTGTGCATGAGCAGCAAGTGTCGGGCAGCGGACCAGAGGGTCAAATCCGAGCGCAGGACGTCCTGAGCTTCACGCCAGGGGCGGCGCCTCTGGCCATGCCCAGTGTGGGGGCGCCGGGTGCAGCCTTTGTGGACATTCCCACCTCCAGTATCCGACAGGTCAGTGTGGGAAAGAATTGGCTTTTCTGGTGGGGTTTTTTTTTTTGTTGTTTGTTTTTTTTGCCCAGGAGGGAGATGATGAAAGAATATCTTCAGACTGAGGCTTGTAAGGTTAACGGTAAATGATAATAAGCAGTTACCTTATCTTAGTCTTTTTTAAAAACTTGACGTGAAGTCTGTTCCTTTCTGATGAGGGAAGAAGAGTCAATTCTTAATGGTAGACAGTAGGTACTGCTGCAAAGACTGCTGCTAAAGAGTGTAGAGTGGTGGGCCTTTATTATCATTGTGAGAAAAAAAACTGATGTACTGGTTTGTTATTCATTTGTCAAGTGTTAACTAAGTGGACAAATGTTTTAACCCCACAATTCTGAAGTAAATGAATAGAACTGAAAACAAAAGAAAAAAAGAGCAGCAAAAAGGTTGAAATAGCAGACACTCGTAAGTAAGCAGGAGACGTTTTTTACTGGCTCATTTCATGCTCGGGCTGCATAGAACGATTGGCAGTATAGAAAAAGCAGGTAAGTGTAAATTACAGACAATTGTATGACAAAAAAGTTGAGCCATGTATCAATAACTGCCTTGAAATCAGCGGTCAATAACACTCATTAAGAGTTTGACTTTAATGCTGTATATAATCATTGAAGGTGTGTAGCTGATCAGCTGTTCAAAATTCACAGGCGTGTTACAGACTGGTGATTGTTTATATGGTAAGGCTGCCATATAGTACCAGTGGTTTTTAGCTAGCTGGCAAAGGGTGTATCACCGCTGAAGAAAATCTCTCGGGGCCTGAGTGGCCCAGTGGGGTAAGGCGTTAGACTCGTGTGTCAAGGTCCTGGGTCCCATTCCCTCATGAGACAGCCAGGTGGGAAGAGATTTTCTCTTCAGAGCTCACATCTGTGCAGGTTCCAGTCCCCACTTATACAACGTTCGGGTGAGACTTCAAACAGGTGTCAGGTGTGTGAATGCATGCTTGAACAAAAAAAAAAAAAACCCAAACTTTCACACACGTTTAAACTCCATTCTACTTTTCCGAGAAGAGTAGGCCATTGTGTAGCGGTGGGCAGGATGATATAAAATAAAAAGCAAATACATGCTGGCGCTGTGTTGAGACATAATCGAAAATGGAAAGCAGCAGTTGTTCTTTTGTGGTCGGATCTCGATAACTGTTGTGTAAGCAGAAATCTCTCCAGTCTTTTAACATTGGAGTTTGGAGCCATGTCATGGAGAAAGAGAGGAATCACCAATGTGTCAGACCATGTCGTTCTTGCTCTTGGCTAGGAGATAAATTTACTTTGCATGCTTACACACTTGTTTGTGTGCATGGCGTTCGCACCACGCAGGCACACATGCATGCCTGCTCATGCACACTGCACACATAGATGACACACGCACTTAAATGTACATCAGCACACACAACCAGCTTGCAGGCACACTTTGATGAGTACACAATAACACATACAAGCATTGTTTTTTCATCTTTCTCTCTGTGTGTCTGTCTCTCTCTCTCTTTTTTTGCGTCTTTCTGTCTCTCGTCTGCTTCTGTCTGTCTCTGTTTGTCTGTCTCCCTCTCTGAACTGCCATTTCATACAAGTATGTTGCAGGCAGTCCACAGTATTTGCACATCCATATGCATGTGCTATACATATGCATGCATACGCATGCACACATGCATGGACCATGCATGCAGGCACCCATGCATGCAGGCCACATGCATGGGGCGCACACACACACAGAGCCAACGGTAACTGATAGACAGACAAGGAGCATGTTAGCTAGACAAGGAGGGTCTGACCGGGAGTATAGGGTTGTTGAAGTGAGCTGGTGTTTGATCGGTCGTCTGCCAACTTTTAGCCACGAACCCCTGTTTGCTCAGTGTTTCCTTACAGATTTAATGACTTGTGCATGTATTTCACGGTAGCCTCTGCTTATTGTGGCATCATGGCTCAGCAAATGTGCTGCAGCCTGTATGGAGTTTGTCTGCTCGTTCATACGCCTGTTATTTTGCAGGTCATCGCCAAGCGTCTGTCCTTGTCGAAGCAGAACCACCATCCCCTCATTTACTACCTGACCATTGACGTCAATGTTGACAGTGTGTTGAGGTCAGTTGGTGGCAGCAATGGTGCTGAGGTCTGTGGTATAGAGTCCGGCATGTGTTGGTTATGAGGTGTTCTACATTCATGTACCCAGCTTGTTTTTTTTTTGTTTTTTTTCTTATTAAAATTTGTTTGTTTTTTTTTAACTTTTGACTTTATTTCCAGATGTACTCAGCTGCTGTCTAAAAAATCAAAGTGGATCTTGATATATATTGAAAATATCATTGCATGTGTGGAGGTGATGTAGAAAAGAAGTTGGCCCTTTTTTTTTGTCGCACTCCCAGTGAGTCCCTTCCAGAATTCTATGCAGTTTCAGCTTTCTTGAAAATGAGTTGATCTCTGTGACGTGCTTTGTTTCAGCAAGTAAAGAGTGCAACCTTCTGGCAGCACACATTCAAGAGGAAAAATCTAATCCTTTGCCCTGTTTGACCCTATATGCTGGGCGTGCTTGTACCAGCTCCAGCTAATGGTGCTTAACAACTGAATGAAGAGGCTGTTGTTGGCCATTGGGTGGATTAACTTGCTGCAGAAAATAGTCATTGGTCGTATGTCCCTTGTCATGGAATCGACTGATGACTTTCTTCTTTGACACTTGGATTGGTTTTTTTAGCTCAAGATCGACCTGTCAGTGTCCAGCTGTCTCGTCTTGTGTCTTTGTCAGTCTGAATACAAGACTGGTACGCAGTACTCTGGAACAAGCACAAGGATGTGGGAGTGCACAGAGAGACATTATTGTTATTGGTATCTGGCTGTAGGAATGACTACCAGAGAGAAGGTTTGGTATCTCCAGTGACTTGTTAGGCGATTATCGTCACTGGGAAAAGAGCAGAAGTTGAGGTCAGAGAAACAACCTAGCTGCCACTGTACTGGGGAAGGCGCTGACAAGCCTGGTTTTACAGATAATGCTGCTGAGTCGTACACAGCAGACAGCCAGTGCCAGATCTGTCATGATCTCCAAGATGAGGGTACAATGGATACTTAGTTACATGCAAATGAAAGATGTGTATGTAGTATTATGCATTTGTATGCGTGCATTTAGCTCGTCAGTGAAGAAGGGATTTTTTAACAGAAATTTTTTCAGCCATTTTTCTTGTTGATGTAATGAAAGTCTGTAACTAGACCAGGTATAATTGGTGTTTGTGACAAACTGGCCCAGATATATGTCCACCATTAGCTCAACCTGCAGAAAAGGAGCTAAGGCTATGGTGACTCGGATCAAATCAGTTTAAAACGATGTTGTTCCCTTTGTGGGGGGAGTGGCATGACCTTGAAAGAAGCATCGAGCGCCAAACAGAACTGGATGTCCCCATCTGTCAAAGTGTTCTGATCTTTGATCCTTCTTCGTCTCATGTGTAACTTTTCTCTTGATGTTTGTCAAGGCGTCTAAAAAAAAAAAAAAGGATTTGTTACCCGGGGTGAGACTTCCAGGCTCTGTGTGCACCATCAGAGACGTTGTTCTTTTATACAGCATGGGGGAAAAATAATAATGCTTCATGATTTAAAAAAAACACAACAAAAACGTTGTTGCTGATCTGGAAGAACACAATGCTCGGTCAGGACTGTAACTGCTTAGGCTTTGGTTTTTTATTTTTTCCTGCCTCCTTTTTAATAGACCATGAACATGCTTGTCAGGCTTTGGGATACACTGAATTCCGTGAACTTCTTCATGATTAGTATCTCTAAAAGAGATTAACACTTGTACTTGGCTTGTTTTTCTCTGCTATTCCAGTTGGTTGGCTTAAAATAGAAACTTTGGTGCGTTTCACATAGGTCAAATTTATGCCACTTACAGACTGCGCAAGGAACTGAACGAGGTTCTGGCCAAGTCTGGGGGTAAGCTATCCGTGAACGATTCATCATTAAGGCGGCGGCGCTGGCCTGCAAGAAAGTTCCGGAAGCCAAGTCTTCCTGGCAGGAAGGCTTTATTAGACAGTAAGTGAGAAAGTCTGTGTGCTGTTGTGTGTGTATATATGTTGTGTTGTGTGAGTGAATGAATGAGTGGAAAAGTTGGAATGCTGGAAAGTTGGAAAGAAGTTGAGAATGAGATGCAGTGTGTGGCACATGCGTATGGAGTGGTGAATGCTTTAATGTGCTTCTCAGCAATATCCCAGATTTACTGCTGTTTGAGAGATAAACTTTTGACTGAAAGAGGCTCTCTGAATTGTGTTTGTTGAACTCTTTTTGGTCAGTGGTATATGTTCTCTTACAAGGTGAATATGGATATATAGCCTATGTCCTTTTTAGATGATGACCGAGAATATGAAATAGTGCATGTGGAGGAGAGTGGGGTGCTGCAAATACAAGCACCTGCATGCATGTGTTCCTGCATATGAAAGCATGTATATGTGGGCATGTGTAAAACGTTTCGCATAATCAAGGCAAAAGTTCTCTGATCCGAGTGTGGAACAAAAAAACCTCTTCCTT
>JADBJO010013505.1:35000-52120 GCA_016801955.1 Conus betulinus | reverse complement strand
TGCGTTTGTGTGGGCGTGTGTGATGTGTGTGTGTGTTAGGACCCGCACGTTTTGTTGTGTGTGTGGCGGCGCGCGCGCGCGCGCATTCCTTTGTGTGCGTGCGAACGCACGGGTTTGTCTTGTGGTGTGTGTGTGTGTAGTGTGTGTGTGTGTTGTGTGTGGTGTGTAAAATTCAGAGGTGAGATGGAAAGAAATCGAAATATCCTTCTCTACAATCGGCTCACAAAGACAAAGTCCCCCCATAAGCTTTATTGCGCAATCTTCTCCACTGCTCAGTGATTATGTTTGAGCCAAGACGGACGCCGTGATGTGCAAAAACCGAAGAAACCTTGAAGTCGCAATATATGTTAACTTCTGGTTTCTTTTGGAGGCAGAGAAGAAAAGATCTGCCTCGCTACCGGCCTGTACTCCCCTGCAGTGGATTCCCTCCCACTGCAACGTGCTCGGCAATGAGACTGCTGACTCCCTGGCAAAGGAGGGCACTACAAAGGAGCAGATGGACAGATCTACCAGCTACACCGAATCCAGGACCATCATTAAGGCCAAGCTGCAGAACAAGTGGAAGCAGCAGCATCCACGCCACAACAGAGCAGACCCGTACTACCTGCTGACTCGACGAGAGCAGGTAGTCATCTTCAGGCTCAGGACAGGCCACAACCGCCTGAAACACCACCTAGCAGCCAGACAACAGAACATCTGCTGCAGTCCTGCCCGCTCCACCAAGCGCTTCGAGAGAAAACCTGGCCCGACCCAATACCAGTGGCCGAAAAAACACCAAATCAAAGCATCATCACGTGAAACAGAAAACCAAAATCAAGCATCATCGTGTCAGACAGAAAACAACCAAATCAAGCATCATCATGTCAAACAGAAAAACAACCCAAATCAAGCATCATCACGTGAAACAGAAACAACCAAATCAAGCATCATCATGTCAAACAGAAAACAACAAAAACCAAGCATCATCATGCCAAACAGAAAGCAACAAAATCAAAAGATGAGGGGGAAAAATGGCTCTAGGACTTACGCGGATGAAAATACATCTAATGGGAAAATTAATGGAAACATTTCAACTAAAGAAACAGAAAACTCGAACTGAAAAAAGACAGACAAATAGAAAACACATTTTCTGAAAAAGACAAACAGAAAGTCCATACTGAAAAGACAGACAAATAGAAAATCCTTTCTGAAAAGACAAACAGAAAGTCCATTTTGAAAAAGACGGACAATAGAAATCCTGTCTGAAAAAAAAACCCCAGACAAAACAGGAAGTCCATTTTGAAGAAAAAGACAGACACTAGAAAATCCTTTTTGAAAAAAGACAAAGTCCATTCTGAAAAAGACAGACAAATAGAAAAACACCTTCTTCTGAAAAAGACAGACAAAGTCGAAACTGAAAAGGACAGACACACAGAAAAATCCTTTCTGAAAAAGACAGACAAAGTCCAAACTGAAAAGGACAAACTGAAAGTTCAGATCGAAGCCCGTCATATGACTTTTTAATGCCGGCTGGAATTAATTGGTCTCTTGTCAGTCGGTGACTTTCACTAGCCGACAGCAAACTGCATTGTCGAAGTCCTTGTCCATGGAAGTAACGACCAACAAAAAAAATGTCACCGGACTGATTCAAAAGTTGCTCTCCCAGTTTGCGAACTTCAACCGAGTCCAGATCGATAGCATGATTTCATCTGCTTTGTCGTGTGCATCCTCCCACCCCACCTCCACCCCCACCCCCTTTTTAATCCATCGGAGACGCCCCATGAAAAGAAATGTGTAGTCATGGCAACATCCAGCCACCCCCCCCACCCACCCCCACCCCCCACCCCCAAGTCACTGAAGCGGCAGTCCAGCGCTGGCAGCGAAAGGAACCGGATAACGGAACCGGAAGTCGCGGCAGTTGAGATCACCGCGGTGGGCTGAAGGGGGATCAGTTGGTGAGCTCTTCAGTTTGACCCGTGGAAAAGCAGAAAGGAAGGAAGGAAGGAAGGAAGGAAGAAAGAAAGAAAGAAAGAAGATAAAGACAGAAAAAACGCAAGGGAGGATGGCTAAAAAAAAATATAAATAAATAGAAAGGACGGGAAAGAGAAAGACCTGAAAGAAAGGAAAACAGGGGAGAAAATTGGGAAAAAAGAGGAGAGTGAAAAGGGGAAGAAAAACGATGTTTTGATGCGCTTGCATTCTCATAAAGCCATTGTGGCAAAGAACGAAAACTTTCTTTTTTCTTTTTTTCCCCGATTATGGTAAAGAACCAAAAACTTTGTTTCATTTTTTTCCCGTTTTTCATGTTAGTCGAGTATATTTTTTGCTGGTTTGCATGTTTTCTTGCTTGTACATGCATAAATACTGGGAAAAAAAATCGGTCACACATGTGTGCATGCTTACGTAGTAATTATAGTATATAGAATGTATAACATCGACCCGTATGTAGTAGGCCTACATGGTAAATGTTCATGTCAAATGTAGACACAGACTCCGTATAAGTATGAGCACATACCCACAAAGACTGCACAAAAAGCTTGCACATTTGAATAGCTACCATTAATAGGGTTAATAAGTGAATAAATGTCTTTTTTTTTCCCTTTCTCATAAAATGTGACATATGTTGAAAATGGTGTGCCTGTTCTTTGTTAAATGAAAGAATTATAATAGAAAGTAGGCCTGAAAAAAGGGACAGTGGTCAGCTCCATGAGAAAACCGTTTTAGGGAGTAACCAACGGCTTCGCTCTGTCCCACTTTCACCTGGCATACTTTCATTCATCGAGTCGGGTAAAGAGCACGTCCAGTTTCCGTCATCAATGATGTGCTGTGTAGCAAAGCATGTTTGTGCACTGTGCGAGCGTTGTAGAGCGCGATGCGGAAATAAATTAGGGAGGGGGGGGGGGGGGGGGGGGGCTAGGGCATAGGTGAATGGCAAAGGAATCGGTGAGTGGGAAGCGGGGGGGAGGGAGGGGGGGGAGTGGAGGGAGGGGGAGGGGCGGTCAATGTGGGAAAGAGACTTAGTGTGTGTACACACACACACACACACACACACACACACACACACACACACACATATAAATATCTATCTATCTATCTATCAATGTGTGTGTGGTGTGTTGTGTGTGTGTGTGTACACACACACACACACACACACACACACACATATATATATATATATATATATATATATTATATATATATATATATATATATATATATGTGTGTGTGTGGTGGTGTGTGTGTGTGTGTATGTATGTATGTATGTATGTATGGCTAAATATACCATGCTTTTTTTTTCTCCGTTTTGCTTTGTTCATGATCTAAATTGTATAAACATTGTTCCCATATTGTGCGGGTGACTTTCATACCTACGTATGATATGTATGACTTGCAGAATTCCTTTCGATATGGGTTTTTCTGCTCGCTCTCTGTCTCTCTCTCTCTTGTCTCTCTCTCTCTCTTTCTCTCTCTCTCTCTCTCTCTCTCTCTCTCTCTCTCTGTCTCTGTCCGTCTGTCTGTCTGTCTGTCTGTCTGTCTCTTTCTCTGTCAGTGACCATTTAGGCCCAACGAGAACTGGTCAGTTGGAATGAATGAAAATGCTAATACTAATGAATAAAAGTTTTATTTCCCTTCATCATCGTCATCACTCTCGGCTAGTCTCTCTCTCTCCCTCTCTCTCTCCGTCTCTTCTCTCCACCCGCCCTCTCATCGACTCCCCTACTCTCACTCCCCTCCTCCCCCCCCCCCCCCCTCTCTCTCTCCTCCTCTCTCTCTCTCTCTCTCTCTCGCTGTGACATATTCAGTGACCATTTAGCCCCAACGAGGCTGGTTAGACCCCTGGGTACCTGCCTACTGTGGTTGGCATGTTAAGTTTGGTGCTGTCACGCGCATGTATTTGTGCACGTACGTGTGATGTATTTGTGTGTGTGTGTGTGTGGTGTGTGTGTGTGCGCGGCGAAAGGAAAAGAGGGTGGCGCCAGCGCGCGGCGGTGTGTGGTCCTGTCTGTGCGCTAGCGCCGGCGCGCGATGTCTGTGTGTTTCTGTGTGGTTGGTTTTTCTGTGTGGTGCAAAAAACGCGTGGCGTATTGCGTACGCGCGTGAGCTCATGGCCCAGTTTGGTACAATGTGGTGTGTTTTTTTTCTTGGCAGTTGCCCTTGTGTGTATATGTGCTTCACGTGTGGCGTGTAGTGGTGGGGTAAATGTTTTATCCATTAGGTAAGGCTCATGCGGAGCATGGCGTGCTGGGCATAGCACGCATTGTGGCGTGGTGGTGTGGGGTGTGGTAACATTTGTGTTTTGTATGCTTCTGTGTTTGTGGTGTTGTGGGGTTGTGTGTGTGGGTGGTTGTGGTGTTTTGTGTGGTGTGCCCCGGGGTGAGGCAACGGCGCCGTTTTTAAACGGAGTATTGGGAAGGGGATGGCTGGTCCAGGGGCCAAATGATGACATTTTAAATCCTTGATCAAATAATGATGGGATGATGATTGATGATGGATGAGATGGATAGGATTGAAATTGGGTTTTCTAACGGGAGCCCTGCTGCTTAAGCTGCTGGGGGGGCCAAACACTACACTATATAGTACGACCATAATTAATATAAATAATGATCGAAGCCCGAAAATGAATACGAAATTAATGAGTGTTGGTAGGTGGTGGTGGTGGTGGTGGTGGTCGTCGTCGGCGGTCCGTCCGGTTGTGGCAGAATCAACAAAATAGTGGGATTGAATGTAATAGTACGTATGCCACCACACAACAGAAATTTACTACAATATTCATGCCATCATCACCCAAATCTCAGTCCAATCTTTCAATCAAATCATCCATTCATATCCCATAATCCGTTAATCCCTTTTTCCTTTTTTTGAAGTGAATGCGTACAAGTCGACAAGCATACATCTAAAATAGTTTGCAAGTTTAAGATCTCCAACAAATCATGGTGTTAGGATTCTGGCTTTTTTGCCCGCGAATAAATAGACCCAATAATCAAGAACAAAAACCCCAAGGAGACACCCCCCCCCCCGGCCCCCCCACCCCCCCACCGCCCCCCACCCACCCCACGCGTCCCCATCCTTTTGCCTCCTCCCCCCCTGCCTCCCTCTACCCCCCAACCCCAGGGTAACTCCCACGAGAGATGTTGAAATAAACGGCAAAAATCCGCCTTCCCCTTCCAGGCCCGCCCTCTGTTTTTTCAGTGGGTTGGGTGGGGTTTGTCAGAATTCAAGGTGACGCATCAAACATCCATCCTTCCGCTCGTTAGCAAGTTTTGTGGAGGGGTTTCAGTATGAAATAAATCCTTTCTGTCCCCCTCCCCACCCCCTCCAAAATCCCCCCTACACATGGTAATGTCTCAGCTTTTTTCTTCTCAGCGTCCCTTGGGTAACACTTGGGCTTTTCAGTGTCGGAAGATTGCCAGTCTCCATCCGCTTTTTGTCCCAACCTGCTCATGACAAAGGTTGAATTCAACCCCGTTCCCTCCCGTTTGTCAGTGTCTCCCTTGTTGCAAATCTTTAGTTGGGTAAATATCAGGTTGTTTTTCGTTTAACCTATCCCCAGCCATCCCCCATCCCCCCCCCTCCCCCCCCCTTTTTTTTAGATCCCGGCCGCCCCCCCCCCTTTTTTTTAATGCGGGACCTTTAAAGAATAATTGGGCTGTTCTCGTGGGTGTGGGGGGGCGCGCGGGGGTCGGGGGGGGGGTCCCGGGGGACAGTCGGTTGGTCTGTTCTGGGCTCTCTCTGCGGTTCCGGGTTGCTTGGTGGGGGGTGTCGCTCGGGGGGGGGGCTTTCCCCGCCCGCTCTCTCCCCTCCTCCTCTTCTCTCATCCTCTCTCCTCTCTTTCCTCCTCGGGGGTGGGTGGTGTGTGGGTGGGGTGGTGCATTGTTCGCCTCGGTGGTCTCGGGGGGTAGGGGGTCGTTGGGGGGGGGGTCTCTCTCCTCTCTCTCTCTCTCCCATCTTTGGTGGGTGTTCAAGCGCAGAAAAAACTGTTCTAATCCCAATCCCCCTTCCCCCCCCGGCTTGGTGTCTGTGTCGTTCCCTTGAAATTTCTTCCTAACTCTGGCCGCTGGGTTCCGTTGTCCCCCGCTGTTTGGAAATCTTTTCCAATCCTTCAATTCTTTGGGGCTTCATTTCTGCCGCGTTATTCTGTTGTCCCCTTGGAATTTCTTTCTCATCTCTGGGATCTCTGTCCGCCTGTCCATTGTACCCCCTTTGGTTTTTCTGATTTCTTGGTGTGTCCATGGGGGGCGGTCTTGGGATAAGAGGAGGTTAGGTTCCTGCCGGGGGAAATCTCACATAAGTTGTGGGGTGGGGTCCCGTTGTGTTCCCCCTTTGGATTTCTTGGGGTCTTGTCCAAATCCTTCCCTGCCGGGGTAGGGGGGGTGCGGCTGGGGTTCCCTTGTTGTTCCCTTTGAATTCCTTCCCTTGGGATATCCTCTGCTGGGGGCTGTTCCGTTTGTACCCCCCTTACGAAAATTCCCTCTCTCTGGCTATCTCTGGCTCTGCCTGCTGTTTTCCGTTTGCCCCCTGTGAATCTTTTCTCATTCTTCCTCCGCCGCTGTTGTTCCATTGTCCCCCCTTGTGAACTTCTTTCACCCCAACTTTGCCCCCATCTCTGCTGGGGCGGGGTGTGTCCGTTTTTTCCCCCTTGTGAATCCTCATCTTTCTTGCCGCTTGTTCCGTTGTTCCCCTTGGAAATTATCCATCTTCCTTCTTCGCCGCTGTTGTCCCATTGTGTCCCCCTTGGGATTCCCTCCATGCCTCTGGGGCCGCTATCCCCATTGAAACCACTTGGAGTTTTCGTTTTCCTGTCTGCTTGTTGTCCCGTGTGTCCCCGGTGGGGGGGTTTGGGGGTCGGGGGGACTGGTTGGGGTCTTTCATTCGTTTCTGCCTAGGGGGGGAGAGTGGGGACTTGGGGTTTTTCCATTGGAGTGGGTTTTCCCCTGGTTGGCATTCTTCGTCCGATGGTGAGCTAGTCCGTTGCTGAGGGTGTTGGTTGATGGCGCCGTCGGACGTCGGGAAGCGGGGTGGTGGCTCGGGGGGGGGGGGGGGGCCCTTGGAATTGGTCGGGATCGGGTGGGTGGTGGGCGGAGGTGGAGAGGGGTAGGGGGGTATGAGGGGTTGAGTGTGTTGCCTCCTGTGCTGTTCCAATGGGGTGGTCCCCTTGGTGTGAAATTCTCATCTCTGTGTCTCATCGGGCCAGTTGCCGGGACCTGGGAAATTCTTCCCAATTCGTTCCGTTTGTCCGGCGTAATTTGGGTCCCCCCTTGGAACAATTTCTTAATCTCTTCCGGCCACTGTTCCGTTGTTCCCTTGTGAGATTTCTCATCTCTTGGCCGCTGTTCCCGGTTTGTCCCCCCCTGGATATTCTTCCCACTCTGGCCGGCCCACTGGGGTTTTTCCCGTTTTGGGTGGGGGGGGGGTGTGGGTGTGGGGGTGGGGGTGGGGGTGGTTCCCGTTGGGAATTCTCAGTCCGGTGGGGGGCCGCTTGTGGGGTGGGTGTCCCCTTTCCCCCTTTGTGGAGGGATTCTCGGGGGGGGGTGGTGGGGGGCCCACATCTCTAGCCGCCCCTTGTTCCGTTGTCCCCCCTTTTGGTGTGAAGGAGAATTCTCCCATCCGTTCTGCCCCACTGTTTCCCCCCGGTTGTGGGGTTCCACCCCTCCCTGGTTGGAAATTGTGTGCTCGATTGTGGTGGCTCTAATTGGGATCTCTGCCGGGGGGGGGGGTGCTGTTCCGTTGTCCCCTTTAGAATTCTTCCGCATCTTCTGGGCGAGTCTCTCTCTTGTGGTGGCCCGGGGGCTGGTTTTCCCCGTTGTTCCACGCCCCACCCCCTGTTATTGGAATTTTCTTCCCATCTTCTTGGGCTGCCGCCTGTTCCGTATGTTCCCTTTGGAATTCTCCACCACCTCTTCTGCCCCGCTTTATCACATGGCCGCCTTGGAATTCTTCAAAACTCTTCTGCCCCTTATCTCCCCACCCATTGCCCCCGTGGGGGAGATTTCCCTTCCATTCCCAGCCGGCTAATCTCGTTGTCAGTCAGCGTTCCCCCCCTTGGACATTCCCTTCCATCTCTGCTCTATCAATCACACGTTGTCCCCCTGTTTGGAACTTTGCCTTTCCGCGACCTCTAATGTGGGGGGCCTATGCGGGGCCCAATTGCTCTCCATATAACGTCTTTTCCCTTTCGTCCCCTTTTAGGGGGGGGGGGGGTGTCAGGGCCCCTATCCGCCTTTGTTCACCCCCCCATTCGGAAAACTCTTCTGTAGGGAGCCTCTTCCCGATCTCTTATCGTAGCCGGGGGGGGTTCTACGTAAACCAAGTGCCCTGAGTGGTCCATTTGTTGGCCCGTCTGCCCCCTTGGGAACTTCTTTTTGTCCCCATATCCCTTGCAGGCCTTGAAGGCTGTAGGCGGAACTCTGATTGCCGCGTGCGGTTTTCCCCTTGTAACGTCTTCCCCATCTTCTGGTGGGGGCCTGGGTGTGGAGCTGATTTTGTTGGTTTTCGCGGGTGGGTGGTCGCACGCCGTGGTTGACTGTGTCTGTTGGGTTCCCATTAGCTTGCCCTTCTTCCCGTTTTGGTCCCCGGTGTTGTAAGTCATTCTTCTTATTACCGTAAATGCAATAAACATTAACACAAAAAAACAAATAACCAACAGGCGGGCGCGCGCGCGCGGGGCGCGCGCACACACCACCAAAACACACACACGACACAACACAACACAACGGGACCACGATCCGGTAGGTCCACAGCGTGACTAAAGATAGCGGTGAAAAAACTATGTGGGGAGGTGGGGGGGGGGTGGGGGGGAGGAGGTAGGGGGTTGGGTTTGGGGGGGGGTGGAGGGTGGGTGGGGAAGGGGAGAAAAAAAGAGGACATGGTGAGGTAGGGGCTAATGTACCTGAGGAGACTGGGGAGAGAGAAGGAGAAGTGGGAGAGAGAGAGAAGAAGATGGGAGGAGAATGGGCGAGATGGGGGGGCGAGGGGAAGGCAGAAAGTTAACATGGGGGGTGGACACGTAGAACGGGGGGGGTGGGGTGGGTGGGTGGTCGGGGCGGTCAGCGGTGTTGAGGTGGTTTGTGGGTGGTGAGTCAGTAGTCTGGGGGGGGGGTTTTGGGGTGTGTGGGGGACTCCATGGTGTTGGGTGTGGTGGTTGAGGGGTTGTATTTGGTTGTGGGTTGTGTGGTGTGGTGGAGGGGGTGTGGGTTTGTTGTGAAGAGTTATGAAGAGAGAAGAGGATTGTTTGGAGGAAGAAGGCGCAGAAGCGAGAGACAAGGTCTATGTGGGGGGGGGTTGGGGGTGGTGGCCGTTCTGCTGCCTGTCAATTTAGTAGGCGGGCGGTCGTGTGGGGAGGGGAGCCTTGGTGGGTGCGTTGGTTATTGCGGTTTGGTGGGAGGAAGTGGGGGGGCGAGGAGCCCGAGGTGGGGTTTGGTATAGTATTTATGTACTATTAGTGCAGTCAGGAACAGTTCCTAGCCGGGCGGGGAGTGCGGCTGGGGCTAGGGGGGGGGGGGGGGTGGGTGGGGGGGGGGGGGTGGGTGGTGGGGGGTGGGGGGGGGGGGGGGTGGGGGTATGGTGAGGGTGGTGGGTGGGGGGGGGGGGGGGGGGTGGGGGGGTGTGGTGGGGGGGGGGTTGTGGGTGTGTGGGTGTGGGTTTGGTGGGTGGTGGGTGGGTGGGTGGGTGGGGGGGGGGGGGGGGGGGGGGGGTGTCGGGAGATGGGAGTGGGGGAGATGGAGGATGAGAATGTGGGGGGGGGGGGGTGGGTGGGGTGGGGTGTGGGGGGGGTGGGGGGGTGGGGGGTGGTGTTGGTGGGTGGGGGTGTGTGTTGTGGGGGGGGGTGGGGGGGGGGGGGGGGGGGGGTGGGGTGGGGGGGGGGGGGGGGGGGGGGGGGGGAGGGGGGTGGGGATAGAAGTAGAGATATAAAAGAAAATAAGAAAAAAAGGGAAGAGAAAAAAAAAGGAAGTAGGATGTATAGGAGGGGAGATGGAAGGGGGGGGGTGGGGGGGGGGGGGTGGGGGGGGGGGTGGGGGGGGGGGGTAAGGGGGTGTGAGGAATGGGGGGGGGGGGGGGAGGGATGAGCTGGGTAGGGGGTAGGGGATAGTGGGGGGGTGTAGAAACAGAAATTGAAGGAAGGGAAAGGGGGGGGGGGGGGGGGGGGGGGGAAGAACGCCCGGGGGAATGAAGAGCGTGGGAGCACATTCATTTTCAAGGGTTCGGGAGATGATACTGACCAAAAAGATAAAGAAGAAAAAAAAGAAAGAAAGCCGCTTATTATCGTGTAGCCCATTGCACCAGCGTGGGGCGGGGAAACAAAAAAGGCACACTTTTGCTCACAGCCAAACCCAGTGGAAATTCTTTCTATCCATTCTCTTCTGCTTGCAATCGGCCCTTATCCCCGTGATCCCTTGACCGTAACCTATAACTCCACTTTAAAAAAAAAAAAAAGAAAAAAGGAAAACAGAACACCATTAACAACCTTTATCCCGTTGCTAAACCTTGAAGCTCATTGTATAAAACTTCGAAAACGTAACGAAACAAAAAAACCACCACTGACCACCGCCACCACCCCTTTACCAAGACCGGGAACTACCATTTTTTCCCACCCTTCCCTCTCCTTCCAATAAAAAACGTGAAGGTTTTTCAGACTCCGAAACGGAAACAACGGGCCGAGTTTTCGGCTGAGGATCAACCGTGACTGGGAACTGGCGGTGTTGTTCCTTGGTGCTGTGAACTGTTTTTTTTTTTTGTGCTGGAATAGCAGCCTTATAGCCTATGTTTACAATTCTCGTCACGTGGTCGTCAGAAAAAATATCACCTGTACAGCTAGATTTGTACAAAAGGGGGAAACAAAAGGGGGAAAAACGTGGCAAGAAGTTTTTAACAAACAAAACTTGAAAATGAAAAACTTAATATCCTCAGATTGCGCGCAAAATATGGATGTGGAACGAAAAACGAGGCAGCTGGGAAGGAGTTCTTTCCCAAGAGCCTCGTTTTCAATTCCACGTCCGTTTCTGTGTCCCATTTGAGGAGGTAAAAGGTATTGTTCGTTCTTCGTTTTCATTGTCTTGAACGTTGTTTTTCTTGCCTCTGAAGAAGACCAAAGAGGTCGAAACGCGTCGTGGTTTGTCGTTGAATTTGTTTGTTTCTTTCGTACGGTGGCATTGTAATTTTGCTTTTCAAGCGTATTTTCATTTTCTGCCTGCAGTCACATCGCTTTGAAACTATCGTTAACAACAAAGTAAAGCTTCGGTAGGCCTGTGTGTAGGAAAGCGTTGAAGGGTTTGTGGACACAAGAACTGGAAACTATCGTTAACAACAATTAAAGCTTGTCGGTAGGCCTGTGTGTAGGAAAGCGTGTTGAAGGGTTTGTGGAACAAGAAACTGGAAACGGATAGTAGCAGCTGTTAAGATATTCTGTACTGTATTGAAAAGAAAAAAAAAAAAGAAAAAAAAAGGAAAACAGAAGAAAAGAAGGAAAGAAAAGAAAAAGGGGGAGAGGGAAGAAAAAAAAACGAAATGATCTGGTCTCAGACCAGGAACTACTGAACGAATCCTGGCTAGTCAGGTCACCGTAGGTTTTGTTGTTGTTGATGATGATGAGAGTTTTTTTTAAAGTACTCTCCCCGGGTCTTCCGTCAGTGTCATGCCAGAGTGTGGCCCTGTGCCCTTACGACGATTTATCCAGATCCAGATCCAATTACCTGCCAACGGTTAGAGCATTTAAATATACTGAAAAATTCATCAAAGCTTGCCACATCATCTCGAGACGAGAGATGATGTTACCATTTTTTGTTTGAAAGTGAGGTGATTGCCGGCGGAGACTGAAAACAAAGGAAAAAAAAATTACTGCTCCGCCAAACAAAAGAGGCAAACGAATTACAAGACAAACGCGGCGCGTTTCGACCTCTTCGGTTTCCGTCAGGCAAGACAAAAACAGTAGAAAAGAAACTCGTGGAGAGCGTGGCAGCAGAGAGTCCTCAGAAGAGAAGCCCCCTTCAAGCAAGTGTTTCGGCCCTTATCTCCTGACACTCTAGGGGGGTTGGGCCACACCCGGTTCATGACTCCGGGATGTCCCTCTGCTGCCCCCTCAGTTAAGCCTTATGAAGTTCACTTTTGTTCCTGCTTGACCAGATCCAACTTGAACACCTCTCTGCCGCTTCTGCCATTGCTTTCAGGGCTCTGGTTTTTTTTTTCCCTCCCTGCAACTGAGAGCTGTTTCATGAGGCTGTAAAGCAGACGTTTCCTACAAACCCCCTAGCTCCAATTTTCTGCAGTGAGGACTTTGACCTGATAGCCTTCTCTCCTCAGGCTGTTTCCCAGATCAGCATTCTTTTCAGTCTCTTGTAGATTTGAGCTGCCTCCATTCTGTTCTCATATGGCACCGTGAGCTCGATCATGATCAGCTGCTTGGTTGACTGAGAGTGGACTACTATGTCTGGTGTCATGCCACTCTTGCTGATGATCTCTGGTGTGACTTTTCCATTCTGGGAGGTCTGCAGTGCACTCCCAGTCATCTGCCCCGTCCAGCAGACTCCGCCTGCATGTTTGCCGAGTGGCACTGTTGTTCTTGGCATGATTCGCTGCCTCCTGCCGTGAAGAATGTTGCGGGTGTTTTTTGAGTCCTGATTTTCTCTTTTGTGGTGTTAGTACTAGCCCAGACTATTTGTACAATCTCTTTGAGCACTTGGTGTGCCTCCATGTGTACCTTCCTTGAGCCAGGACTACTTCACATGAGCTTAGGACATGCTCCACTGTTTGTTTTTCATGGCAGAGGGGGCATGAAGGATCGTCTGTTTTCCCCCACTTCAGCAGGTTTGCATTTGAGGGCAGAAGGTTATATGCAGATCTGAGAATGAAGCTGATCCTGAGAGGGGGCCATGTGCCAAATGTCATTCCAAGTGAGACTTCTTTGGAGTGCATTCTCCCACGTTGTCCATTGCCCTTGCTGGCTCTGCTGGACTGCTTTTTGGAGTATTTTTTGGTCTTCTTCTTTTCTCATCTCCTGAATCATCATGTCTCTTTTGGCTTTTCTTTGGCCCTTTGACCACCATTCAGTTTTGGTCACCCCAGTCCTTGTCTGTTGGTCTGTGGTGTGTCCTGTTATTTCTCTGATCTTGAGACTTTCTTTTGCAGAATCCATCGCCTCTTGAACTTTCCATTTTCTGCCTGTCTTCAGCTGGGGCTTGATTGCTTCTACCACCTTGTCTCCTGAGTCCTCCAGCATGCTTTGAAGTCTGATCTTCCCTGCTTGTATTCTTCCAGGATGGATTTCAGTGGTAGTTTCAGCTTTGCTTGGCGACAGTACAGCGCTATATCAGTCAGACAGGGTGGGACACCAAGCCATTTCCTTGTGAACTTGTTGATTTTGGATTCCATTGCCTCCACTGTGCTGGTGCAGATGTCGTATATCATCAGAGGCCATAGGAGCTTTGGTATCAGCATGAACTGCAGACACCAGACCTTGTATTTGCCAGGGAGCCCACACTGGTCAATGGTCTCCAAGCCTTCTTCTGACATCTGTTGGTTTCTTTTGCTCTTTGTGTGTCTTTCAGCGTATCATCATACCATCTTCCAAGGCTCTTGACTGGCTCTTCTGTAACTGTTGGAATGGCCTGGTTGGCAACACTGAAGACCACAGATTCGGCCACTTTTTTCCTTTCCTCAGTGAGAGACTCCGTGATTTCTTTGGCTTGAACTTCATTCTGGATGAGGCAACTATGTCATCCAACCTCTCCAGCACATGACGTGTCTCGTCTTCTCTGGATGAAATCACTGTAGCGTCATCCATGAAGGCTTGAGAGGGGGGCATCTTGTATCCATCGCCAAGGTCTGTTTGTCTTGCGTTGCTTGTTGCTGCTTTTCAAGATGACTTCCATTGCCAAACACGAACAGTATTGGGGAAATTGCACAGCCCATTGCAATGCCCACTTCCAAGTTGATCCAAACTGCTGTGTACTCCTTGGTGGAGAACTGCATGCAGAAGCCATTGAAGAACTTCTTGAGCATGTCGCGGATGTTCTTTGGCACATGGTACATCTCAAGTGCCAACTGTATCATCTCATGGGGTAGAGATCCATATGCGTTTGCCAGATCAAGCCACACTACGTCCCAGGTCTCTCTTTTCTGTTTTTGCTCTTTGGATTGCGTCCCAGATCATTGTGGCGGTTCTTACAGCCAGCCACGCCTGGGATGCCACCTTTCTGGGACTGACATATCCAAGTACTTGTTTTCCATGAGGTACTTGGTCAGCCTTGCTGCCATGACAGAGAAGAAGATTTTCCCTTCGACGTTCAGTAGTGATATTGGCCTGAACTGGCTGATGTCACTTGAGTTTTGCTCTTTGGGGATGTTACACGCCATCTGCGTGCCCCGTCATCCACTGGCCGCTGATCTCGTTTTCTCCAAGCTGATCGCAGCAGCCTGTGGAGCACCACTCCAGCACCTTGGGACATTTCTTGTACAGCTGGTAAGGTATTCCGTTTGGCCCTGGTGATGATTTTTTGCTCTGGCTTTGTCGACACACCTTCTGATTTTCCGCCAACGTTGGAGGCTCGTCATTGAACTGTTCCTCAGGGTTGGTTGGGCCAACACCAGACCTTGAATGTCGAGTGGTGCTTTGCTCTGTGAGTCAAAGTATGTTTTCCGCAGGTGCTGCTCAAGAACTCCTTTGTCCACACTTAGGGTCCCAGATTTTGGGCTGCTCAAACAGAGTTTCTGGCAAACTGGAAGGGGTCTCTGAAGAAGCGCTCTTGTGTCGTCTTCCTATTGCTCTTCCTCTCCTCGCAGATTCCGCTTTGCTGAGGGCGCTGTGTTTTTTGCTTTCAGGTCTTTCCCAGAGTTTTTCCAAGCGTGGTTTTTCAGCTGGCAGTGCGGTCTCTTCATTTGCTTCTTGCGGTTTTTTTTCTTTTGGACTTTTGACCCTGATCTTGTCCGTTCTTCTTGGCGTCTGGATTTCTTTGGAGGTGTTTTCTCTTTGGGTAGTTTTGCTCCATAGGCGTCTCTACATGTGGCATACACAATGTCCCCATAGTGTGGCTAGTTTGTGTGTTCCAGGGTGCTTTTCCCTATCAATGCATCGAGTCTTTGGACGATTTTTGCATCCAGTTTCTCCCAATCCTTCAGTCTCGTTTGCTCGTGGCAGGTTTGAGTTTTTCAGGCGCCTGGCATCGAGAGCCTGTGCAAATTCCTCATCCGAACCAACAGTGTGGATGTCCTTGGCACTGTGGTTTAAAATCCTGGCCTTGGTCTTCTTCCGAGTCTTAGCTGCTGATGCAGTGTGCTGCTGCTCATTCAGATGAGTCTTCACATATCCCATCTTTGTTCTGTGGATCTTCATGCCACGGGTGGTAGCGAACACGCTTTCCACAGACACATGGACACATTTGGTCCATGTTCATAGTCCCGTTTGGGATTTGCAGTCGTGATTGGTTTGAGCACCGATGGATTCATCATTCTCTCCCCCCCCTTTCAAACAACATTCAAGACCATGCGAACGAAGAAACGAACGATAATCACTCCTCGCATCAAACAAAGGCGCAAATGGATGTGGAAGGAAAACGAGGCTGTGTGAGGAGGGAAACAACGCGAGCTGAAATAATTTGAAGTCTTGAAAATCTGTTTGTTTCTTTCGTTCGGCGGAAACAGTTAGCAATTTTTTGTTTAATTTTGTTACCATTTTAATTTTGAGCTTTTGCCTTCAGCGTCGGATCAGCGCGAACAAGTGAAACCCACCACACCAGACACAGCAGCCACTTCGTTCACGAAACGCTTCATGTCAGCTTTTGAGCGACGAACTACGACTTGTTGTAAATATTTGACAGCGAACATGCTCAAAAAAAAAAAAAAAAAAAAAAAAAAAAAAAAAAAAAAAACTCCTTTTGTAATTAAACGCGGCACCATAGCCCATCTCTCGACACTGATGTTCCTTGGAGAGGATCCAAGAATGGTATTAACGTTATTAGTAAGAGAAGCCGTGCTGGGCTTTCTTTGTTGCACTGCTTGCGAAAAAAAGGAGAGAGAGAGAGAGAGAGATGGAGAGAGAGAGAGAGAGCAGAGGGGTGTGTAGGGTGCCCCTAGGAAGGTAGGGGAGTCAGTCAATGGATTGACATCGACCTAGCCGACAAACTTCGCGGTGGACCCATACTATCGACCCAAAATGTCCGATAGAATAGAACGACGACAGCAACATCGCCGAACAGCAGCCGGAGGGGGGACCAACTCATGCCATGTGCCGTTTTTAGCGGGGGCTATCAATGGGCTGAGGCACACGACACGGCGCTCTGACCGCTTGCAGCCGAAAAGATGTCGGGCCTCCCTCTCTCGTGTTCGACCAAGGGGAAAATGAAGGGTACTGCGATGCATGTCTTCCGGTTTTGGGATAAATCTGTGAACTACAATGTCTCCGGTTTTTGGTGAACTACAATTTGTTTCCGTGTTGTGAGCTGTCTTCACTGCTTTTGTTTTTCTTTTCATTATCATTATTATTATTATTATGAATACTTACAGAGCGCCTATTCTCGGCTAGAGATCAAGCTCTAAGCGCTTTAAAATCCACACTCGTTTACACAACGGGCTGCCTACCTGGGTAGGGCCGACTGAAGAGCTGCCAGCTGACGTTGTGATTCATTCAGTCATGTCCCGTTCATCCAGTCAATTAAGTCGTTCATCAGTATCCTTCATCTTGTCCAGTTTCCTTTAGGGTTCAGGCTCTTGTCCATTTCTCAGGTTCCTGAGTGCTTTTTTTATGGTCAGGAACGTGTCGGATTTATGTAAGGGTGGTCATCATTATAGCCAACGGCCAAACTGGCCTTCTTCTTTCCGAGAGTTCAAAGGTGGGTCAGTGATGGGGATTTTACGCGTGGGGAACAATGTTATGAAAAGAGCTTGTTCACAAACACGGAACCTCGGTTTATAAGTCCTTATTGGTTCAAAAAGGACTGTACGGGAAACGGAGTCAGAACCAATGTTAAATCCGAGGGAAAAATCCCACTGTAAACCGAAACAGGTCCCGGCGGAGATTCGAACCCGCAACTTTGCATTCATCACAGCGCTTTCCAACTTGTCTCAATAGCGGTGTCTCTTCATAAAATAATCGCCCGCTCCCTCGCTCTCTCTCTCTCTCTCTCTCTCTCTCTATCTCGTCTGTCTGTGTTGTG
>JADBJO010013505.1:12500-27500 GCA_016801955.1 Conus betulinus | reverse complement strand
AACTAAATTGTCTTCATAGTAATGATTTGGCAAAACTTTGAACTTAAGGAGGGGGGGGGGGGGGGGGGGGGGGGGGGGGGGGGGGGGCAGGAGGTTGAAGATGTAAAAGCTGGGAACATGAAATTAAAAAAAATATATTGCAGATATGAAAACTCTTCACTGACTGCATAAGGGAACCATCGCAACCTTTAAAGGCAGATATATTTGTCTTCTTCTTTACTCATCTCCTGAATCATCATGCTGAATCTCACCTGGTTCCATCGATTTGCACATCTCAATTCAGTGCTGAGACTGAGGACTTCTCCTTTGTTTATGATGTAAGCTCTCACCATCGCAATCATTGTCGTTGGCATCCGTTATTGTTATTGTCGTTGTTGTTTCAAACAGCGATAATGTTTCTTGATACTATAACGCCACTTCGCAGTTAGTATCATCGTTATTGTTCAGTCTAGGATTTTATTTATTTATGATTTCTCTATTTATTTATTCATTTATTAATTTAATTGTCAAATTTTAGTAACGATACTTTACTTAACTCTCTACTTACCCAGCTCATCTCCACCCCCACCCCCCACCCCACCCCCCCCCCCCCCCATCGTCCTGGTCCCTCCGCTTCCTCTTCAAAGAGGGGGGGGGGGGGGGGGGGGGGGGCGGGAACGGGAGCTTCGGTACTTATAGTGCTTGACGAACTTCCGGTCTCCGAGCAAAGCATAAGCGAGAGCTGTGTGGGGCGAAATGCAGAAGTGTTCAACATTTGTAAACGACGTTTATAGACTTGCATGTATCACGCCTTCCGATTCCCGTTGGTCGGTGGGACTGCGTACGCAGCTTCATATGCACTATCAGTCTCTGATGGTAGTTTCTCTTGCATAATATTCGAGGTTTCATTTTTTTAATATGTGTGTGTGTGTGTGTGTGTGTGTGTGTGTGTTGTGTTTTAGGGGGGATGGTTTCAAGGTTACTGATTTTTTTTTAAATTTGGAAATGTGGATCTTTGTGTGAAAAAAAAAATCTTTGCGCCACGAGATCTTGTGCCAAATACCTTCGACCTTGTCGAACAAGCAAATGGTTTTGTGGCTGTTTACGCTCCGTTCTCATTGTCACCTATGTTCTCGCCAACACGCGCGCCTGGTGATGACCGGAAGTCCTCCATGTCCGGCAGGGTTACGAGGACTGTCCCAGGGAGGATGTGATGCCACTTCCCTAGGGACAAGCTCGTCTTGAAGACTTGTTCGCTCAACAATTGATACCATCAGCTAGAGTTAGTCACTGGTGTCCTGCGTATGGTTGGAACTGAACAGGCATCTCTGAGCACCGCCAAAGTGACTGAAATGCAGTGCAGTGTCTCCTCTGGTGGGTTGGCCTCATAGCAGCCTGATAACAGATAACTTCCAGCGGACTGCTGGTGCTGGGACGAGTTTGTAGGTGGCTGTTCATGAAGAAGAAGCAAAGGATGAGTTTTCAGTTTGATTTTCAGTTTCATCGAAAAAGGCGTCGCAGCGTGCACACTAGTCCATAGACGGTGTACCACCACGTCTGTGGAGCTGGAAGGTCACAACGTGCAGGGTTTTCTGCTAGACAAATGCATTAGTGAGTTATTCACTCAAAGAGTGATAGCTGTGGAAGTACTGCCACTGAGAAGGATGAGGAAGATGGGACAGAACAAAAAAAAAAAAACATGTTCAACGGTGACAGTAACCTGCAGCCTATAGTCAAACAGAAACTTTAAAGGACTGGGCAGGAAGTCACCATTTATTCGAGAACTACCTGCCTAACCACATCACATTCTGCAAGGAAAGACATTACATTCTGCAAGGAAAGACATTACATTCTGCAAGGAAAGACATTACATTCTGCAAGGAAAGACATTACATTCTGCAAGGAAAGTCATTACATTCTGCAAGGAAAGACATTACATTCTGCAAGGAAAGACATTACATTCTGTGATGAAAGACATTTTACATTCTGCAAGGAAAGACATTACATTCTGCAAGGAAAGACATTACATTCTGCAAGGAAAGACATTACATTCTGCAAGGAAAGACACTACATTCTGCAAGGAAAGACATTACATTCTGCAAGGAAAGACATCACATTCTGCAAGGAAAGGCATTACATTCTGCAAGGAAAGACATTACATTCTGCAAGGAAAGACATTACATTCTGTGATGAAAGTCATTACATTCTGCAAGGAAAGGCATTACATTCTGCAAGGAAAGACATACATTCTGTGATGAAAGACATTACATTCTGCAAGGAAAGACATTACATTCTGCAAGGAAAGTCATTACATTCTGCAAAGTCATTACATTCTGTGATGAAAGTCATTACATTCTGTGATGAAAGTCATTACATTCTGCAAGGAAAGACATTACATTCTGCAAGGAAAGACATTACATTCTGTGATGAAAGTCATTACATTCTGTGATGAAAGACATTACATTCTGCAAGGAAAGTCATTACATTCTGCAAGGAAAGACATTACATTCTGTGATGAAAGTCATTACATTATGCAAGGAAAAGCATTATTTAACATATGAAACTGTCGAAAATGGCGATTGTGCGAAAGAAAAAAAGCCGCTTACTACTAATAACCCTCATCAGATGAAACCTTAAAAACAGTGCAGGAAAAAAACTGTTTATTTGGTAACCTTAATGCAGGAAACGTACCCCGGACTGAGGCACGCAAACCAGGATGAGTGGATTATATCATATCATATATAAAGATCATTCCCCCAAACTACACCGACGAACTCAAGCAGAAACTATACAGTTTCCTTCTTCTGTTGCTGGACCACCAAAGATTTCCTTGTGTGTGCGTGTGCGTGTGTGTGTGTGTTTGTGTGTATGAGTGTGTGTGTGTGTGTGCGCGTGTGCGTGTGTGTGTGTGTGTGTGTGTGTGTGGTGGTTTGACCGCCATCCTGTTTGCTCCGTGCGTGAGCATCACTTCCTGTGCCCGCAGGGAGAGTCCCCGGATGATCCCGGCGGATGTTCCCGTCATGCCCCGAGCTGCTGGTCCTTCGGCCTGGACCGTCTCATCCATATTGGATGGCTTCATCAGCCGGCAATAATCATTTAGAGGTCCCCCATGGCGGGCCCCACACACACCCGGTGGAAACGTGAGACCGCCACAGGAGGGCGTCCACCCTCTCTCCTGCTAGTCTTGCAATTAGCGGGCGGGTTTTCCGCCACGTGAGCTGTTTAGGGGAAAAAAAATGACGAGGTTATGGAAAGAGAGGGGTCCCTGAGGCGTTGTATCGCGGGAGTGATAACGAGGTGTACCAAGCGCTTCATTGATTCAGCGATAAAAAGGAAAGAAAACAGATCTCATTATAGGATATCTTCCTGATCGTGACTCTGTCGCATTTCGGAAGTTCGCTGCGGTTACAATGTTCAATTAAAATCGAGATCGGTTGTGAAACGATTAAAAAGAGAAGAAAATCGAGGAAAGATTTTCATTTAGTGAACTTGAGATTCTGTCTCTGGAAACATGAAATGTGAGGAATGCCCTACACCGTCCTTAAATGGCAGTTTTAGAGTACTCTCGTGCTTGTAGTTAGTTTAAAAAGGAAGGTGACTGTAGGCAGGGATTAAAAAAAACGGGCCGATACGCGTCGTGGTTTGTTTTATTTGTCTCTTTCGTTTGGCGGAACCGTCATTTTTCTTTTCAGTTTGTCTCGTACTCGTAGTTAATCACACACACACCCCTTCCCCCATCCCCCCTCCCTCCAGTTACCCAGATTGATTTTTCGTTTCTTGTGATCCGTAGGTTAGGATTTAATGCTGTTCTACCATGCTGGGTTGGTTGGTCCCTCGAAGACCACCGATGAGAAACACGCACCGGAGGTGACAGACCCACTGGACTGCTACGGTCCAACAACAGTGTCAGCATGAAGTGCCTGCCCATGCAAGTCAGCGTGATGTCCTCACTGTGTACTTTGGCTCAGGGTCACTTAGAACGCTCCTAATTTCGTCAAAATTGGTATTCTAGATCTTCATCCGTGACGTCAGTCATTCAGTATTGACAAGTACTTGCGTACATCGCTCTCCTTCCCATCCACCCAGAAGTGCGGATACATGCTGTACTGAATAAAAGCCACACGTAAAATACCAGGACCGGTCGGGGTGTATACAGCAGCATCAAGCTTCTGGCTTCATCGACCGAGACGAGGAACCCAGAGAGGCGGGCTGCGGTGACCACGTGCTCCTTGAGCAGGGACTTTCTGCAGTGAAAGACCTCGGGAAGCGGCGGATACTCGCTGCCTTCTCCAGGACAGGCCGAGTCACATGTCCTGCACGACCAGCAGATAGCTGTATATACAGCCTGCACCGTCAGACCCGCACTGAAGTGCGGCCACTATCTTCACCGACCGTTGTAACCTAGAATACTGTCGCTGCTCTGCAAGTCATCGACAGCATTTGTAGTAAGCAACCTGGTACCCGTAGAAAGAACGGAGCAAATACTCTCATCGGAGCCGTCTGGAAGAGATTATTCAGACGCCATCTGCGTCTGCGGTGTCATTAGCGTTTGGCAGATCCGAAGCGCACTAGCTAGTCCTCAGCCTCTTCTTCCCTCTCTAGACCTCCACCTTCTCCCTCCCTCGCTCTTCCACTTCCCCAGCCCCACGCTCCCTGAGTTGCAGTCTTCGTTGAGCTTCCTTGTGGTTTCCATTGCTGAATGACCACGCTGGTTTCGGCAACGTTTCGATTCAGACCAAACGTCCAGTCATCAATATGTTAACATCGCTGTCATGTCTCTTCATCCAAGTCATCAGTAGAAATGTTCACACTGTAAAATGTTTGTGTTTCAATACCTGCAGTCACCTCCACGTGACCAGACATTTGAATTTCGCTATTTCTTCAGGTCATCTGGGGGAGAGGAGAGGGGGAGGGGGGTTGGGGAAGGTTAAAGGTCAGTTCCATAGCTTAATGGCAAGTCGGATTGTGGGCTGTTAAGAGATTCACCTTGTCAAGAACTCAGCATTGTGGAGTCTTAACCATTCCTGACCTATGTCAGGTAATCATATAGTCTTCTTCGGTCATTTTTTTCGCTCTTTCTTCTTTTAGGGGGTGGGGGTTGGGTGGGAGTTGCGTCAGATCTTCAATCCTGTCGCCAAGATGAAACCCAGTCTTCTTGAGGTCTTGACGGCTGCCCCCAAAGCTGCATCTGCAGTTCCACACCCTCGGTCAGGCTTTTGACGCCATGAAACATCATGGGCTGGACAGTGTTGGAGGATGTGTTCTGGGGTCTGAGATCCAGTGCCACACACGGACATTCGTCTGTGTGGGCAATCTTAATTCGGCTGAGGTGGCTCAGCAGTCAGTCTGAAGAAGATTGCTGGTGTCTCTGGAGCTGATGGATCGTATTGATGGGTTGACAGGGGGAGGTTTTTAATCCCAAAAAAGTCAGACTCAGTGACTGTCAGCTTTACAGCGAACGTTATTTCCATCCCGACTCCGGGCCCCTTTGGGTAAACTCCAGGTTGGAAAAATCGAGTTTTGTCAACGTAGTTAAGAGTCTGGGCACCATCCGACTTGAGAAACGTGCCCGTTGCCTGACACGAGAGAACGGACACCAGAATCTGTCTGTCTGTCTGTCTGTCTGCCTCTCTGTCTCTCTGTCTCTCTCTCTCTCTCTCTCTCTGTCTGTCTGTCTGTCTCTCTCTCTCTCTCTCTCTCTCTCTCTCTCTCTCTCTCTCTGAGTCTGTCTGCCTGTCTGTCTTTTCTCTCTCTCTTTTAAATTGTCGCTGTCTCATCCTTTGTTCACTCGGTGATTTTATTCCCACGACGCTCGTTTCGGCGCCCGCAAACACAGCTACACCCATTTGCAGCCTCGGCGCACGCACTCTGCAGGGCGCAGTCAGTATCGGATCGTCACGAGACCACCCACCAGCGGAGGGGAAGACCAGAGAACGTTGTCAGTTGAAGGCATGTAGGCCTGCATGAAATTCCTGTTCAGCAGTCAGCCACGATTCCTCCTGTTCCTGTCATTCGTTCCAAGACAACCTGAATCTTTCTTTTTTTTTCTTTTTTGTTTGTTTTTGTTTTGTGACATTTCCAGTCAATAATCCGTTCATATCGTTACACAAACTTGCATGCAGGCCTTTTGATTTATCCATAATCGATGAGCTAGCTTTTATTACAACAAAAACCAATCAATTGCCATGCACAGAACTGTGCTGCTTTCGCGTCTTGTTGCAAAGAACAGTGATTCATAGCGCGGAGATCCATAACAGAATGTCAGAGGGCCTTTCATCTCCGAGAAATACTCAACATGGCCGTCATCGTGTCAGCGATGATTGTCTGAATTACAGTCCCTGTACTTCTACACCCTTGGCTAAGCGTTGGGGGTGAGGGAGGGAGGGGGGGGGAGGGAATGGTATTTCACGGGCCCTTGCAGCCCAATGCCCTGGGGTTACCCTGGAGGATGTTACCGGACAGAGTTATGGCCCAGATAGCCTGGGCTTCTCCCTGGAGGATAACAATGGACAGAGTCCTAGCCAGTTCGTCGCCGCCAGTGCCAGGGAGGTAAGGTAATGTTGCTTATAGCCCAGCCGATCGCAAAGGTCCATATCAGGACTGTCACCACGCTAAAATCAACTCACAAGTCATCAACAAAACAAAACAAACAACACAAACAAAAAAACCCTTTCACACATCTCTTTAAAATACATCTTCTAAAAGCGCACCACAGACTTCGTTGAAAATCTTTCTTCCGTAAAATCTTAAATCAGATGAAAAAAAACTGTTGGACTGCCAGGAGAGGTATCCGTTTGGATGATTTGATTTCTTTGTCTGTCTGTCTGTGCTTCTAATATGCTCCTAGTTTCGGGTTCTGGCATCTCTACACCACATCGACGTCACCAGGACTTCCGAAATATTCACTTGTAAGTTATTGTACACCTGATTTTCCAAGTGATCGTTCGTTCTTTGTTTTCATTGTCTTGAAATGGATTTTCGAAGTGATTGTTCGTTCCTTTTCAGTGTCTTGAAAGTGATTTTCGAAGTGATTGTTCGTTCTTCGTTTTCATTGTCTCGAATGTTGTTTTGTTTTGCTTCGAAGAAAACTAAGGAAGTTGATACGCGTCGTGTTTGTCGTGTAATTTCTTTGTTTCTTTCCTTCGGTGGCAAAGGGATTTTTTTTTTTTTAAATTTTAAGTTTGTTTTAATTTCTGCATGCAGTCGCCTCACCTTGAAAATGACGTTGAGCCTTGTAAAGCCAGACGTGGCCAAGCTGAGCCTTGCTGAGTTCCTTGGTGGAGTCGCCATCTGTGTTCAGGCAAACATTCCGCCCTGGCTTAAGGCTGTGTCAGATCAATTGACATAGGCTGGGACACCAAGGCGACATCGAAATGTTGCTATGCTCTGCATAATTAAACGGGGATTGTCTTCAGTTGTGACGAGTTTCTAGCATAACATTATCAGTCTCTAAAATCCCCTGAAGTCGGAGTGTGGCTGCCCACGTGGCGGGGTAATCAAAAACGGTCACACATGTAATGTTCTCATCCCCAGCTGATGCATTTGTACCATAGTGTTCAAGTACTTCGGCTGTACGGATGATCCCTGGAGTTTTACAGTCAGGGTACGACAACAACAGACAAACATTGAAAGAGATCCTCACCTTCCGGCGGTTGTCCGTTCAGCGTTCTGTTGCTGGCAGTCTGGCAGTGCTTAACGGGTTTTCTCTGAGCTGACTTCTGTTCCGCTTGTCTTGGTACTTTGATTGCCCGGTCTGCTGGAGGATTTGTGACTGAAACTAATCAGAAAAATGAAACGATCCTACTGAATAGCTGCTCAAATCACTAAATAAGGTCATCTGCGGAGTTTAGAGTTTGAGATGTAGTGAGCGTGGTTGATGAACAAAGGGAAGCAACTGTCAACGGGTGCGTTCTCCTGGCGTCGTATACGTCCAGCACTGAGGACTGTACAGTGTGAAGTGGGGGCTAGAATAGCTCAGTTGGTAGAGCGCCGGACTCGTGATCCTGGGGTCCGGGTTCGAATCTCCGCCGCCGGGCCGTTTCGGTACAGGGGGACTTTTCCCTCGGGAGTTAACATTGGTTCTGATTCCATTTCCATACAGTCCTTTGAATGAGACTATAAACCCGAGGTTCCGTGTGTGAACGCACGCATAACATCTTGCACACACGTAAAATCCCTTCACCAACTTTGGGAAGAGAAGGCCAGTTTGACCGTTGGTATGGATGACACGTTACACATAGCATGCACCCTACGTGAGAAATGGAAAGAATGAAGGAAGTAAGGATATTGAGTGAACGATATTGGGCGATATTGACTGGATGACACGGGAAACGACTGAATGAAGCGCGAGCTGGCAGCTCTTCAGTCGGTACTACCCAGGTAGGCAGCCCGTTGTGTAAACGAGTGTGGATTGTAAAGCGCACAGAGGTTGGTCTCTAGTCGAGAATAGGCGCTATATAAGTATTCATTATTATCATTATTTTAAGTGTAGAGGAATGCAACTAGCTAGGCGCTGTACCGAAAGTCGGATTTCTCCATTAGGCCCAGGTGTCACCGTTCGTATACAGTCGTTACTACTTAGCCGTGATATAGAGGAATCAGTGGGCAAACCTGGGAACATGTTATCAAAAACGTATTCATCGCATGGTTAGGAGTGTCGGGAATAACTTTGAAGTATGATTCAATGGAAAATTGAATGGTATTGTTAATTCCTGTAAACAGACTCTTAAACCGTTTTGAAGAAGGGAGTAGAAGCAGGTCAAAAACAAACAAACAAAAATTGATTAACGGAACTGTGTTAAACGTCAGATGAGATAATAATCAACAATATTAGTTTAAGATGGGTAAACTGTTCCCAAGCGTCAACAACTCGATGCTTCAGTGTTTGGACCTTAGGGTTATGGAACTTTACTGCAGCCAAACAAAAGGAAAGACAAGAAGCGATCAAGGCCAGCATGTTTTTACCGCTTACCGTTAATTTCAACGTCTGTTTTTCTTCAACTTTGCAACATCGAGTTTTCAAGACCTGGTACTGTAGTCATGGATACAAGTAAACATCTGTTTTTCTGCATTTTACAGTGTTGATTTTTCACGAAAAAAGGCTCTTTATTCATGGAAACAAACAATCGCTTTAACCCCACTCTTGTCTCCTTGCAGCCTAAATGACGCACCCTGCTACTCCCGATTTAGCTAAATTTTCCATAACATCAGACCTTTGCAGGTCAATTTTGTAGTCCAGTTTAGAAGTCCCCCTTTCTGTCAGCGTCATCGATTGGCGCTTTCACCTACAGAATGGCGTCTGCTCGTCGAATGCGCGAATGAGTGAGGTCGACAAAGTGAAAGGGGGTCCTGAATTAGGACGCGCTACCTTTACCAGGCACCAGCCAAATTAGCTGCTCAATTCAGAACACGAGACGCTGAAAATCAACAACGAAAACAACAAAAAGGGCATATTATCTTCGTTTTCACTTGTATTCACCCAATAGAGGTGTTTAGCAACACACACACATACACACAGATATATATATATATATATATATATATATATATATATATATATATATATATATATATATGTTGCATTGAAAGTGTACTGGCGTGGAAAGTGTACGGGCCAATCGTGGAATGTATACATTCCATGGATCAGCCGTGGTATACATTCCACGATTTTGCCCGTGGAGAGTACACTTTCCACGCCAGTACACTTTCAATGCAACATATATATATATAATCTCCGAGCGCACGGGTGGGCTTTAAAAAAAACCGACGTGAATGCAATCGATGCAATTGCCATGGCAATGACCGACCAATCACAATCAGAATGAAGACGACGCTGGTGAGGTGAGAAAGAGAAGGACGGGACATAAAAGGCCGACGACCATCGCCGAACCGCACAGCCTACGGGGGGGGGGGGGGGGGGGGGGGGGGGGGGGGGGGGGGGGGGGGGGTAGGCGAGCAAATTGTTATGCAAGGTGTCCGGGAGTTTGGTGGTATACCGGGAAGACCGGGCCGGGGATAATAAAATATTGACCACCGACCGTGAAATAAGTTCGTTTCCTCCGCGGCCTCGCTGAGTGAGCGTTTTGAGGAAAAAAAAGGGGCAGCAGGAAGGGGGGGGAACGGCGACGGCAACCGCTCCGCAGTAAATCGTCTCCCGCCTTTCTATTGGTTCGTCTGATCGATGGCGGGGGCAGGGAGGCAGGCAGGCGGGCGGGGCGTGATGGAATTGGTGAGGGAAGGCTGAAGACAATTTGGGGGTGATTTTGTTTGTTTTGTTTTTGTTTTTGTTCGGATTCTGGTGTTTGTATTGTTTGTTTATTGTGTTCATCGAGGATTTCAGAGGCATTTGTAGGATGCAATCATTCTGCTCCTCATCCTTCTCTGTCTGTCTGTCTCTGCCCCACTTTGTTTGTCTGTCTGTCTCTCTGTCTGTTTGTCTCTATCTTTCTGTCTGTCTGTTTGCCTGTCTGTCTGTCTGTCTGTCTGTCTGTCTGTCTCTGTCTCTGTCTCTCTCTCTCTCTCTCTCTCTCTCTCTCTCTCTCTCTCTCTCTCTCTCACAATAACTTCTGTCTATATAACAGTCGTTAAGTTGGACAGAAAGAATTCGTGTTCAGTTTTTTTTTTTAAAGGCTTTCTTTAATAAACACACACACACACACACACACACACACACACACACACATACGCGCGCGCGCACACACACACACACACACACACACACACACACACACACACACACACACACACACACACATCTTTCAGCCTCTCCCCCTGCCATCACTCCTCCACACGCACACGTTCACACACACACACACGCACACGCACACGCACACACGCACACACACACACACACACACACACGTCTATGTACATAGATTTTTTGTTTCCTGTTTAGAGAGAGAGAGAGGGGGGGGGGGGGGGGGGAACAAGGGATGGAGCAATGGTGTTGTGGGCTGAATCGTTCTGTTAGCTCTGAGAGCCTTAGAGGTCGGCTCAGTTTAAAAGACAAGGTGACACCGTCTTTTACCGTTTTTATCCAACTTCTCATGAGACTATGGTGTGTGTGTGTGTGTGTGTGTGCATTGTTCTTTTTCTTTGTGCGATCCCATATGCGCACGCACGTATGCACACACACGTACGCACGCACTCACCTACACGTGCATACACACACTCACACGCACACGCACACGCACACACACATATTAGCAATTTGATTCATGCTCTTTCTATCCAAGGCACGATAATTACTTTCTGCTTGATACCGTCACACTGTTCGTTTTATTTATATCGATAAAGTAGAGAGAGCTGCAAAACAAGGTGCAAAAGGTTAGTTCAGAGTCTCTCAGGATGAATTTTCCACTTTCGGTTCAAGAACAATATAGTATAGTGGAATCATTTGCTTGGAACCTTTTCCAGAATTCCTTTAAAAAGTCTCATAAAAAGTTTATTTACACAGATTTTAACATTGCAAACTTTAAAACGCAGTCCCCCACATCAGCAGAAAGTTATCGTCCCTTATGTATAGGTGGAAAGTCGATGCATTTGCAACAAAATTTAGTAATGCTTCATGTGTTCGTGGACAGAGCATCACAGTTGATCATGTTATCTCATGTGCCGCTATCAAACAAATTATACCCATGCTGTGTACATATACAGTTAGAAATATTTTTGAATCACCAGTATTAACCTATGAATTCTTTCTTTCTTTATCAAAGAGTCCAATAAGTAAGTAGGCCTACTTATAGTTTCTTGCATTTATTATCTCATACTTATGAGGTTACTTTTAAGTGAGTCAATCATTTACCTACTACTAAGCTTAAATCTACATAAAATATACGAAAGGACCATCTTCATCCGTCCCCGACCTCTCACTGTTCTCTCTCATATCAAAACCATTTGTAGTTTTCTAGGTTTAACATGAGGGTTTGGTTTGTTTGTTTATTTTGTGATGATGAGGGTTTTTCCGTCTAATATCACCTAGGGTGGATAGACGTTAAATTGAAACTAACTAACTAACGTACACGCTTACGCGCGCGCGCGCGCACACACACACACACACACACACACACACACACACACACACACACACACACACACACACATTGCGCATGATGTGACAAGTTTAGTCAGTCGAGGAAAAAGACCAGAAGAAAAACGCACCTTTTCAACTGCTCAATTTCGTAACAGAAATACGGACGTAGACTATTTGACATTTGTGTTACGATCCTGAAGTAAGAGAGAGAGAGAGAGAGAGAGAGAGAGAGAGAGAGAGAGAGAGAGAGAGAGAGAGAGATCTGCTGACGTCATTTAAGAAAAGAGAGTATGAATGGCCTCGTAACGTTACAACAGCCTGGCTAAAAGCAGTTCTCCAGGAAACTGTTAAAGAGTGGGAGAGGGGGGTGGGGGGGGGGGGGGGGGGGGGGGGGGGGGGGGGGGGAGGGGGGGGGGGAATGGAAGAGAAGACAAAAGTGAAGATGGACTAAGAACATTGCAGAATGGACAGGGATACCATTTGCAAAGATAAAGGTCTTGGCACAGAACCGACAGAGCTGGAGAAAACTGGCGAATACACCTTCACTAGGAGGAGGAGGAGGAAAAAGTACAAGGCCCTTTGTTAATTAACGGCAGTTTGATTAATGTCAGAATTCTAACGCTCTGAATCGATCCCATTTTGGCACCACGTCTGCGGTTGTAAACTAAATATTTGGAGATTCGTTTTCCAAATGTTCTTTCGTTGTTGTTGTTGTTGTTGCTGTTGTTATTCATGGTGAATGGTGTCTTTGGTTTTGTTTTTGTTGTTCGTGTGTGTGTGTTTGCGTGCGTGCGTGTGTGTGTTTGCGTGCGTGCGTGCGTGTGTGTGTGTGTGTGTGTGTGTGTGTGTGTGAACCGTCTACTGGAGAGACATCAATTTCCGGAGCAGACAAACCTGATTTCCGCAGCCCAGGCTCCACAGCCGAGCTGTCACAGAGGTTCCCCCTCACACTGGACCGGACTGTAGGGACAGCCCAGGGATAGGCCAGCGCAAAGCGGGATTGGCGGTAATCCCCGTGTAAAAGGCAAAGTTGTTGGTTATCTCCCTTCAGTGTCACAGATTTCTTTTCTTTTTTCTTTCCTTCCTTTTTTTTTTCTTTGTTGTTTTTGTTGTTGTTGTTTAGTTTCTTTTCCCTTTCCTTACCTGACCGCTCCAGTCCCTCCTCATCTCCATGGTGGTTGGAGGGGGTGACTTGGTGGGGGAACTCGTGGTTCTTTCGCCAAAAAGTGCATAAGAAAAGTATGAGTGTGTGCGCACATTTAGTGGAAGCTTTGAAAAGTTTCTGTTCTAAACTTATTGTTTATATGTGTATTTCTTTTAAAATCACACCCATTTATTGTTTATGTGTATGTATTTCTTTTAAAATCACACCAATTTATTGTTTGTATGTGTGTTTTTTTTAAAATCACACCAACTTCAGTCTGTTTCTGAGGCAAAGACGAATGGTTGTAAAATCTATGAAGAAACAAATTCACCTGACATTATATGTTGCAAGCATTCTTTTCATTTTGTTGCTAAAGGTGCGAGTCACTGTTGGCAGTATATGATCAGTTTGATCGTCTTTCACTTTTCAGTGAGTTTTCATGTGTGACTGCCCAAAGCAGACAGGCTGTTTTTTTTCCAAGTGCTTGTATGTTTCTACCAAAATGTGTGACTTTTTCTCCAGACTGAACTAGAGCTAGAGGAATCAGTGACAAGGAATCGTTAATTGCCAACGTTCATTCCAATCAATCTTTTACTGATGCTAAACGAACTGGGCTTGTCAGTGGCAAGGGAATCGTTAATTGCCAAGATTCTTTCCAGTTCATGTTTTACTAGAGCCCAACGAACCAGACGAGTCAGTGATAGAGAAATCGTTGAATTGTCGGCATTCGTTCAGATCAGCCTTTCACTAGCGCCAAATGAACGAGGCTTGTCAGTGACAGAGGAATCTTTCACTGCCAACATTTGTTCCAATCAATCTTTTACCAGTGCTTAACAAACCAGACATGCCAGTGATCGAGAAGTCAACTGCCAACGTTCGTTCCAATCAATATTTTACAAGTGCTAAACGAACGTGGCTTGTCAGTGATGGAGGAAGGATTAATCGCCAACATTTGTTCCGATCAACAGTGTACAAGTGCGAGAGGAGCCAGACATATCGGCGGTGACAGAGGAATTGATCGTCGCTAACGTTTTGTTCCGATCAGTCTTCCACTGGCGCGAGAGAAGCCAGACGTAGCAGTGACAGAATTGCCAATGGCCAGGAATCCTTTCACTCAATCTTTTATAAAGATGTTGCTCTCGTCTTAGTGGATAACGCCCCCGCCTGGGAAGTGTAAACATGATGGCAAATTTATTGTTCAGGTTTGCAGGGAGCATTTTTCTTTCTTTCATTCTTTCTTTTTCTTTTTTTTCTTTCATTTTTTTTTTTTTTTTTTTGTTGTTTGTTTGTGGTTGTTTGTTCCTGTGTGTAGTATGCGTTCAACTCACGTATACTACATCCAATAATTAAGGGAAGCGAACGTGACAAAATGCTCTCTGAGATGTAACACATCTACACAGACAAGAAAAAAAAAGGTGGGTGGGGGGTGGGGGTAAGCTGCTGCACTGTGATGACACGCTTTCTCCCTGGGACAGGGCCGGAACAGACGTGATCAGGCGTGGGGATGGGGGATGGAATCAGGGGAAGATAATGCCTGTATTTCTGTTGCAAACAGAGTTACCTTTTCTCAGATTATGGGGCAAACAAATAGATCTAGAGAGTCAAACATTCGATTTTGAAGCTCACGTCAGGAGATCGAGATGTCGACTGTCGGCTTTACAGGCGCGCCGTTTCACACCTGTTTTGCTGTTTTCTTTCTCTCGTAGAATTCTAAAATGACTGATGGGGCAAAATTGCTGTGGGGGTGCCCATCCATTGGACAGATGCTGTCCAGTGAACACGGCGAGCCCTTCACCGATGGAACTGTTAGATTGATGACAGCTTGCGAATCTTAAAAAAGAAGAAG
>JADBJO010013505.1:7500-10000 GCA_016801955.1 Conus betulinus | reverse complement strand
AACGCGGGGAATGGCCTCCCTAAGTCCCGGTGCAACCATCTTCACCCACTTGAGGAAGAGCAGATGACTCCTCCGAGGAGAGCGATGCGACGGGCTCGGAGCACGAACGCACGCGATCGACTCGTCGTACGTAATGTCCGGCGTGTGTGAGGGGAGGCGTGGTGCCGGAGGATTCGGGGGGAGGGGGAGGGGGGGGGGGGGGGGGCGAACTGCTGGGAAACGTCACGCCGACCAGTTTGACCCCACCCCCCACCCCTAACCCCCATGCCCAACCCCCAACCCCTCCTACCACCACCACCCGCCGCCGCCCCTCCCTCCAACCCACCCTTCCTTTTTCAATACCTATCTCGCAGTCCCCCCTCCTTGCTCGTCTGGTGCCGCCCCCAACCCATTTACTGTCTCGTCCAGTCCCGTTTACATTGGTGTCCCAGTCTTCTTTGCTACGTCGTATTGTTAACAGGAACACACACACACACACACACACACACACACACACACACACACACACACACACACACACACACACACAACACACGCATGCACGCACGCACGCACACATACACAGATTTACGTCAAGAAACCCTGTATTTAAAATGTGCCATTCTGGTATTTTTCTTTGATAATGCTCGTTTAGTACCTTAACCTGAGCCGTTTTCATCCCTGCCCAGTTTCTCTGTGCCATTTTAGTCTGTGCCCATTTTAGTCTGTGCAAATTTGCATGCATCGTTTTGGTCACCTCTGCCCAGCCCCCGCCCCCCCCCCTCTAGATCCTAAACAGTGTCACAACTTTTAGGATCATTCTCTGCATATAGATGTGTGAGGAAAAAAAAAAAAAAAGTCCTTTATGGCCAAGCAGTTGTGGATGCTGAACTCGGTCCTTGCCGTTCGGTCAGCGAACACTTAATGGATTCTGCAGACAAATGCGGCAGCGCGATCGATCTTTGGGAAGATTCGTGATCCCGAGACCTTCCTTTCACGCGGTGATGCCTCATCTTTCCACGCCAAACGGACCTATTAACAGGCAGCAGTTTAGCTACAAGCTCGTCATGCCTCGTCTTTCCACACCAAACTACAAGATTTTGGCTCCTACGCCTCGTCTTTCCACACCAAACTACAAGATTTTGGCTCCTACGCCTCGTCTTTCCACACCAAACTACAAGATCTTGGCTCCTACGCCTCGTCTTTCCATACCAAACTACACGATTTTGGCTCGTCGTGCCTCGTCTTTCCACACCAAACTACAAGATTTTGGCTCCTACGCCTCGTCTTTCCACACCAAACTACAAGATCTTGGCTCCTACGCCTCGTCTTTCCACACCAAACTACAAGATCTTGGCTCCTACGCCTCGTCTTTCCACACCAAACTACAAGATCTTGGCTCCTACGCCTCGTCTTTCCATACCAAACTACACGATTTTGGCTCGTCATGCCTCGTCTTTCCACACCAAACTACAAGATTTTGGCTCGTCATGCCTCGTCTTTCCACACCAATCTACAAGATCTTGGCTTGTTATGCCTCGTCTTTCCACATCAAACTACAAGATCTTGGCGGGTATGTCTCGTCTTTCCACACCAAACTACAAGATCCTGGCGGGTATGTCTCGTCTTTCCACACCAAACTACAAGATCTTGGCTCGTATGCCTCGTTTTTCCACACCAAACCATTAGATCTTGGCTTGTTATGCCTCGTCTTTCCACACCAGACTACAAGATCTTGGCTGGTATGCCTCATTTTTCCACACCAAAGTACTAGATCTTGACGGGTATGCCTCGTTTTTCCACACCAAAACTACAAGGTTTTAGCTGGTTATGACTCGTCTTTCCACACCAGACTACTAGATCTTGGCTTGTTATGACTCGTCTTTCCACACCAAACTACTAGATCTTGGCTTGTTATGACTCGTCTTTCCACACCAAACTACCAGATCTTGGCTTGTTATACCTCGTCTTTCCACACCAAACTACAAGATCTTGGCTCGTCATGCCCCGACTTTCCACACCAAAACTACAAGATCTTGGCTCGTCATGCCCCGACTTTCCACACCAAACTACAAGATCTTGGCTCCTACGCCTCGTCTTTCCACACCAAACTACAAGATCTTGGCTCCTACGCCTCGTCTTTCCACACCAAACTACAAGATTTTGGCTCGTCATGCCTCGTCTTTCCACACCAAACTACAAGATCTTGGCTCTTACGCCTCGTCTTTCCACACCAAACTACAAGATTTTAGCTCGTCATGCCTCGTCTTTCCACACCAAACTACAAGATCTTGGCTTGTTATGCCTCGTCTTTCCACATCAAACTACAAGATCTTGGCGGGTGTGTCTCGTCTTTCCACACCAAACTACAAGATCCTGGCGGTTATGTCTCGTCTTTCCACACCAAACTACAAGATCTTGGCTCGTATGCCTCGTTTTTCCCACACCAAACCCATTAGATCTTGGCTTGTTATGCCTCGTCTTTCCACACCAGACTACAAGATCTTGGCTGGTATGCCTC
>JADBJO010013505.1:0-2500 GCA_016801955.1 Conus betulinus | reverse complement strand
CACTCTGTGGCATAACATCGGCGGAAGAACTTGGGGGGAGAGCAAAAAAAAAAAAAAAAAAAAGGGGGGGGAAAAAAACTCGTACATGTTTGGTGGCCTGGCCAGCCAGCGCACGTTCAGCGTGCACCGACATGATGCCAGGCCTCTGCAACAGTCGTGGAAGAGGGGAAAAAAAAAAAAAAAAAAAAAAAAAAAGGGGGGGGGGGGGGGGGGGGGGGGGGGGGGGTAGAGGAGGAAGAGGGAGGGGGAGGGGGGTTGGGAGGTGTTTCTTTACTTCTCTTTGGAAGGACGTAATTGAATCAATAGTTCAATCATTGCTTCTCCCCCCCCCCCCCCCCTTTTTTTTTTTTGTTTTTGATTAATAATTCATGTACTCATTTATCAAGCTGTACCTTTATACAACTGGGTCTCATGTCAGAAATGTGTTTGTGTAGGCCCTGTTACTAGATCAAGAGGAACACAATGTCTCCATGATGAAACTGAAACTTGAAAATCTGGGCGTGGCTGGGGGGGGGGGGGGGGGGGGGGGGGGGGGGGGGGGGGAAGGGGGAGGGGGGGGGGCTTGTGTGTTGATTCTCTTTTTCACTAGAGGTGGCCAGGTTAGGAGAGATTTTCTCTTCTGAGTGACTCTGATCAATGGTGACCCTAGTCCACTCTGATTGTCCATGCGTTGAGACTAAACTGAGATCCCTTGCCTGACTGCATGTATTGAAACAAACAACAGCAAAAAAAAAAAAAAAAAAAACCACAGAGAGAGATTATGGATGCCTGTTTAATTCCATTTCACTTTTCAGAATAGAGTTAGCCATTGTGTATCGGTGGGATGGGTGAGAGGAAAATAAAACTCCAAACACTGATATGGTTTAGTCATCTTCCCAGAAGGCAAATTGACAGCCTTGATGGTGAGAGTAAGGAACGGTCACATGCAGAAAATCTCCTTAGTGGTAGTGGACCTTAGATCTGGTAGAGGGGGGGAAAAAATCTGGAGAAAAAAAAAAACAAACAAAAGTTTTTGTTGCTGTTTTGTTTTATATCTTCCAATTACCATTTTTGTTGTTTGTTTATATATCTTCCAGTTAACTACATAATGCTCAAATGGATTTGTTGAGAACAGTAAAAGCACTTGTTACAAAAAGTTACGTGCATCTTCGTAGATCAGCTTCTCATGTAATTTGTTACAGAAGGAAAGTGAGAATACCTATTAACTCATGCACCAGTCAGACGACATTACAAGGATCGAATTACCCACCTGTCCGATTGCCTGTGACAGCTCCATCTGTTGGCAGACAAGTGGACATTCTCTGTCCACAACCTCTCTCAGGCAACCCATTTTTTTTTTTTAGTATCAGTGACAGGAAGGGGAGGTACAAGCTTCCGTGTAGACACATTTCACTTCCATCTTCCCCACTCCACATTCACACCTGTCTTATACACTTCCATCTTCCCCACTCCACATTCACACCTGTCTTATACACTTCCATCTTCCCCACTCCACATTCACACCTGTCTTATACACCTCTATCCTCTCCTTGCCACCCCCTCCCCCCAAGCTCTCTCTCTCCCTCTGGCTTTTGTTATAACATAATCTTAACAGAGTTTAACCTAGAGTTCTGTCATCCCCCCCCCCCCCCCCCCCCCCCCCCCCCCCCCCCCCCCCCCCCCAAAATAAAAAAAAAAAATGTCAGCAGCATGTAGGCATTGTACCAATTTCTACCCCACCCACCCCCCCCCCCACCCTACCCCCCCCCCCCCCCCCCCCCCCACCCCCCCCCCCCCCCCCCCCCCCCAACCCCCCCCCCCCCCCCCCCCCTCAAAATAAAAAAAAAAAATGTCAGCAGCATGTAGGCATTGTACTTGTTCAATTTCTACCTGCAGTCACCTCACTTGAACTCTATCTGTAATATGCTGAATGCAACAGCTGCACTGCGGTCACCTCACTACTATATCTGTAACATGCTGAATGCAACAGCTGCACTGCGGTCACCTCACTACTATATCTGTAACATGCTGAATGCAACAGTTGCACTGCGGTCACCTTGCTACTATATCTGTTACATGCTGAATGCAACAGTTGCATTGCAGTCACCTGACTACTCTGTAACATGCTGAATGCAACAGCTGCACTGCAGTCACCAGACTACTATATCTGTAACATGCTGAATGCAACAGCTGCATTGCAGTCACCTCACTACTATATCTGTAACATGCTGAATGCAACAGCTGCACTGCAGTCACTACTATATCTATAACATGCTGAATGCAACAGCTGCACTGCAGTCACCTGACTACTATATCTATAACATGCTGAATGCAACAGCTGCATCGCGGTCTTACCAGGTACCAAAACTCAAGGAGTTTACAAATTCAGAGAATCACATAGTTTGTCTGACATACGACAATTTTTTGTACATCAGTGCAATAATTTTTGTGTAACGTAATTTACTAATTAGCATTTTGGCCTGCAATTACTACATGTTGGCTTCCATATCTAAAGTCAGAC
>JADBJO010013504.1:10000-52128 GCA_016801955.1 Conus betulinus | reverse complement strand
TTTTAATCTCCAAAATCAAATTTGTTTGTAAAAGCTTTTGCAATCCTTGGGGTAGGATGGGGAAACGTACCAACCGTATGGGAGAGTACGGGCCGATGAAAGGAGAGGTTTGATTATGTTTTTGAAGTTGGAAGCAGGAGCTGATGCACCATAATGTATTTGATGGGTATTTCTGGAGCAGTGGAGATCAGACAACATATCTTTACTGGGAGTGTGGGCATACTATATTCATGCACTAGGAATATCAGCTGCTGTTTACCAATATGGTCAGAGAAAACTGAGAAGGCATGGGAGCAGGTCTGCTTTGCTGACTGTGTTTTTTAGAGTGTTGAGAAAATTTTAAGGGTGGGTTGGGTTTGTGTCAGACCATAGCATTTTTTCACACAAACAATTTCTTCAAGGTTAGTCAGTACCTGGCTGTCTTTGATAAAGAAGACGAGCGAAGCTCGCTGTCGTGTAAAGACAAATCAAGGTGGAAAAAAGATAGGAAACTAAAAAAAAAGTCTTTGAAGGAAACCTAGGAAGAGCTTGGGGGGAGGAGGGGTTGGAGGAGGTAGTGGGGAGATGGGTGAAGCTGAAAGCACTGAAGGTCTGCATGCCTTATTGGCTACGTCTCTGTTCTAATATAACAGCCAGAATCAGTTTGATGTGTGTATTTATTGTTTTCCAGGGAACCGTGGCAGGAAAGAGTGTGAAGGCAGCAGTGTTTCAGAGCACTCTACCATCAGGCACTCAGGCACGGGTAGAAGAACCAAACAGAAAATGGTTTGGTAAGTCTGTGCTTTCTTCTTCCTGTTACTCAGCTGACTGCAAGTTGCGTGTTTGTTTTCATGTCTCCAGAAGTCAGTGACTGCTAATATGGGACACAGGATCTTTTACATACATGGGTATTAGATAAAGTGTGTGTGTGTGTGTGTGTGGTGTGTGTGTGTGTGTGTGTTGTGTGTGTGTGTGTCAAGGGTTCAGGCGTCATATGTTTAGTTGCTTGCTGTAATGGGGAGGCTGGAGATTTCTCCATTTATAACCCACTGGATATTTTCATGGATTTAGATTCAAGATCTTGTAAGAAAAGTCAGAGTTCTATGCATACAATTCTGGACCACCCTCAGTACTTGCAGTGCTAAGTTTGAGATTCATTTCTTGCACTCAGTTTGGTGCAAACTTTCCATGCACAAAGCATAAAAAAAATCGAGTGATGTAGAGAATTCATGAGTTGTTGTGTCATTTGTTACATTCCAGTTTGGTTTAATTTTCGGTGCCACCCAGCCATTAAAAAAAAGTCAGTGATTACAGTGTGTTTGAGAGGTGTGTGTGTGGTGTGTATGTGTGTGCGTGTTAATTGGTATGTGTGTCGTGCATGAGTTATGGGTGGTGGTGTGCGTGAGAAAGAGAAGAGGAGAGCGTGTGTGTGTTGTGTGTTGTGTTGTGTGCGGTGTGTGTGTGTGTGTGTGGTGTGTTCTTACCAACGAACTTGATTGAAACTTTGTTGTACTTGGAATTATAAAATCAAAATGTGTAGTTAGTATAGTGAGTTTGAATGTCATCCTTACATCCAACTTAGGTTGAACTTCCGTTGCACTAAGCATGAAAATCAGGATTATAGCAATGCGAGTCGTGAGTGTCATTCTTACCCCACAACTTGATTTAAACTTGTGTGGCACCGGGGATGAAAAAATCAGTGGTGTAAACCAACACTGCACAGTGTGTAGGTCATTTCTTGCATCCAAACTTGGTTTTAACAACTTTTGTGGTGCTAGGTATAAAAAAAAACAGTCATGGGAGTAGCATTGTATATGTGTGGTGCTGGATGAGAAAGTTAGACTAGACGACACGGAAGTACTATCAAAGATATTAACGAGTCAGGTTATAGTTAATCATTGATGTGTGTGATGTTTGGTACATGAGCCCGATAGGTTTACCTTTAAGGCGAAGTCATGCTGTAAGGTTTGGTAATTTGCATTGGATGCATACATCTGTGTGGGGACAAAATGTCTGCCAACTATTTCACTTCTGTCCACCTTGATTGAATGGGTTCAGGTTATTTCATTACTTACCCATGGCCCACTGCACACAAGGTAGTACTAGAAAATACCCCTCCCCTCACAACTCCTTGGTCCCCTTTCCCCACCACCCCACCCGCGAAAATGAAAAAACAGAAGGTAACTCCGCAGGTTGCCATAGTCTGTAAACAGATGTTGGGATTTCCTTTTCACCCGTTCTTGCGATTGTAATGTAAGAAGGGAGCACTTATGAGTGAAAATGTGTTGTAGCAAAGGTAAAGGCATTACGGATTTGGGGGGGGAAATGTAATTACGCTGTCTTCAGGTAAAACACGAGGACCATCAAGGGAATTCGGCGCTTGCAGGAGTTCCAGGAAAGAGAGAGATGGAAGGAAAGTTGAAGAAGGATCTTACAAAGTTGGTCATGCGGATGACTAAACAACCTATCACCCTCCTGAACCCTGTCAGCAAGGTCAGTCTCTATCCATTCAGTAGCCGTTTCTGTTGGATCACTTAAAAACAATCAACATGTAGTACAAAAAACCCACCCTCCACCTCCCAGCCACCCACCTGATTCCTCTCTCACTGCAAAAGCTTCACCTCCCCTCCCATCCTCCCCCCCAAAACATCCAATCAAATGAAAGGTGTGATGTGTCCCTATCGTAAACACTCGCACCCAGCTACCCATCATACATCCGCTCCACGCAAACCTCCACCTGCCCGATACCATCCTCCCCCAAGAGTACCCCAGTCCCGAGCAAAAATGAAGGTTTTGAACATTTTTCTAAACCCTGGAAGTTTTGTGGATATCTCATTTCTGCTGTGGCTGTTCTGGTGGATTAGTGTGAGTGTGTTTTGTGTGTATGTTGTGTGTGTGTGTGTGTGTGTGTGTGTGTGGTTGTTGTGTGTGGGTGTGTGGTGTGGGTGTGTGTGAGTGAGAGAGACAGACAGGACCGAACAGACAGAGAGAGATTTACCAATTATTATTGTGTTTGCAAAAAGTTCATGTGCATTGGTCCAATACTTTGTATCAAATGCCAAAATGTTAAAATCAGCATGCAAATGTCCATCACTAGATACAGACATTGCAATTGCAAAGTATGGTCGGTAAAGGAAAAAAAAAAATGGAGATTAGGAGACACCAGCTGTTAAAACAAAACAAGAAAGAGAAAAAAATTGGAGGTTTGGGGGACCAAAAACAGAAAACAGGGTACTATTTAGGGGTCCACACCCATCCCCCGTTTCCTTTTTTGCTGTGTCTTACGTTGTGTTTTTCTGGGGCAGATGTGCTTCGAGGCCAGCATATTATGGATCACTATGTCCTTCAGCCAGTGCTTTGGGAAAGAAAGCCACATAGGAAGAGACCCACACTTCCAGTATTCCCAGCATGGGAGGTCCAGTTAGTTGGAGTTTTGCAGTGTTTTGTTGTCAGTTTGTTGTTTGTTTTGAGTTCTTCTTTTTGTTTCATGGTGAATGTGCATATGTGTTGATGGGTGTGTAGTGTCAGAAGGACTTTTTTAGTAATTGTGCTGGTGTGGTATTAGGATCATGAGTACTCTTCAGTTTAGGTGTGTGTGGCTGGGACATGTCTACGGACATCCAATCGTAAAACACCACACACACACACCACACCACACACAACACACACACACACACAACACACACAACACAAAGTGTTCGGTCTTTAGTAATCTAAGTGTGGACAAGTGTCTGAGGTTGGGTTTTTTTGAGTTTTGGTGCTGGTGGTTGGGTTTGGGTGTTTGTGTGCCGGCCGTGGATCGTTTGATGGGCTGTTGCGATTTTTTATTTGCTTGTTTACAGGTGTCTGTGATTGAGAGGTGTGTGTTTGTCATGCGTGGAGCACGTGTCCGCGAGCGCGGTCCTGGGGGTGTCGGTGTGTGGTGTGTGTGTGGGTTGGGTTTGTGGTGTGTGTGTGTGTGGTGTTGTTGTTGTGGGTTGTTGTCGGGAAATGTAAAGCGCCTTAGAGCCCTAATTTTAGAGAATAGGTGCTATATTAAAATTAACATTATATTTTATTGTGGTATGACTATTACATGTAATATGTTTCAAAAAAGCCATATGGACTTTGGTCTTGTTTGCGTGTGCTATTTTTCAAAATATCTTTAATTATCACGATTGGTGGGACTAGCATGTGATGATAACCTATATGTCTCGCACAAACCCACCGGAACTTGGCCATATACATCTATAGTATTATATCACGTAGCTACTGATAATGAGTTATAATGTTTCTTTTCAATTCGCAACTCTGACAATCTCAGGTGTCCCAAATACAGTGGAAAGGCTGTTACTGTAGGTACCTCCTGAATAATATTGTTTCCCATTAAAGACTCAATGTTTTCTGGAACATTTTGTGTCGTCTTTCTCTGATTTATTACCTCCCAGTAAAGAGTCCAACTTTGAGCCCTGTTTGTTTTTGCATGTCTTTTTTCTCTGGGGTCATTATTCTGTGTTCTGGACTAGCCAGGAACAAAAGATTCCTTCTATGTAGAGACCCAGCTTTTAAGGATTTCTGAAGGTCGTTATGCACATGTTACACTGTATTGTGTGGAATGTTGACACTGTTTATGCACGCATGTGAAGCGTTGTTGTCTTTCCTGTCAGTTTTGGTCAGTCTGCAAAATGAAACAGGGTTGGCTGATTTTCCTGAGACTTCCCAGGTGCTTGAAGAGTCAGTATTTATAGGCAGTGAGGATGAATTTAGAGGAGGCTGTAGGCACAAAGCAGATGAAATGCAGAAAGAAAGAAAAATGTCCTGGCTAAAATTGAAGTTGAATGGAAATATTGCCACAGTCATGTGGTTACATGATGCTTGTATGCAGCTAGGGTAGTGTAACCCAAGTACGTCTCTAGTCTGGTCGTGTGCAAGATAACAAACGAGATAGGTCTTCATTGGATTTCACAGGGTTGGTTAAAGGGTCAAATGATATAAGCGGTGGTTCAAATTTTGAGGTCAGTATAAGGCGCAAGACAGAGAGAAATATGGAAAGAAAAAACTCCTGGAAAAAATTTATGATTAAACCCTTTTACAATGTTGGGAATGGCATCACTGGGAGATTTGGATTCCTCTCTTTTTTGTTCATTGTTTTTTTTTTTGCAGGCTTTTATTTCTTGCTTCATCCTTCTCTTAATTATTTCCACTTATTGGAAAAATGTTACATGGCTATTATTGATGGTATACGTACAGTTCCATGGATTGGGGATCATGTATTTCAGCATATCAGGTTGTTGTTAGCTTTTGATCGATATTACTGCTCTGTTTGGCCACATAGGAAAAGGTAATGAGGGCTTCACTAGGGGATAGACATATAAGGGAGGTGAGTAGTCTTGTTTTGTCTCAGATTTAAGTGTGCTAAAGCAGTATTTAAAAAGAAAAGGTACTAGTACCACCACAGGACACAGACAAATGATTACAGGACAAAACACTATGCATTCGAGCTCTTGGGTCTCTTTTTTCAGACAAAAAGAAATGAATCAATGTGGATGAACGTTTCCCACAAAACAGGAAACTGACCCCTGCTGGGTGTCTATGTTAGCGAGTCATAGTAAGTATTTGATGTTGCTTTTAGGTTAAAAAATCCTTTTCACTGTAAGCTTATTGGCCATACCTTTGTTCACTGCGTGTGTTTACAGGACATGATGGAAAAGGCCGATCAAGCTCAGACAAACCTACGATGCCAGCAAAGATGGAGACTGGTGAGGGAGGATGAGGGCAAGTGAGGGGAAGAGGAGCCTGAGGTGGTGTTCAAAGCGGGGCAGTCCAAACGGATCTGGAACGAACTGTACAAGGTACAGCACCTGAGGGATTCCTGTGATTATATGCCTTGATGTATGCCAACAGACATTTCGGGTGCAACAGTCCATATTTGGTTTAACTCAGAATTGAAGGGACTGGAATTTCTGTTTTTGCTGAGGGCAAATTTCAGGTTATCTGAAATTTCAGGCTGGCTAAAAAGGCTAAGTGCTTTTCATGATAAATTTTGGTATATCTTTTTGTGGAAATGGTCAATGTACTTAAGACTGTATTTAGCGCGGCGGGTTGTGTGAAAAAAATGCACGGAATACTCACACATCACTACCAAAAAACACTTCAAAACAAGGTGTGTATCATCTAGAACTGGTTGCTAGGGACTGTTGCTGATGGACTGCGATGTGGTAACGCCTTACAGAAGGGGACACTCACTCAATGGCTCTGCAGCTTAGCAGTTATTGTCATTAGGGCGCTTAGTAGGTTGTTGTCTGTGTATGTCGAATCAGACCAGGCACCACTGGACACCAGCAAAGTTGAGTAAGTTGTAGTGTGGTGTCTCCTGAGCTAGGCTGCCTCATGGTAAGTTTACTTGACTGCTCTCCTGAGGATTGCTGGTGCTGGGGGGCTGCAGCAAAGACAAGTCATGATGTGGATGTGTACAGGGAGCCAGAAGGATAGCATGGGAGTCGTGCTGTTTGAAGTCGTACAGAAAATGACACCCATCCCACCCTCTTTTTTCCTGAATTTTAAACTCTAGAAGGTCGGGCAGCTGTGATGGATCTACATAGCTATCAACTCGTGTTGTTGCAAATCTGGAGGAACGGTGAGACGTACAGTCTGTTCACTTGAGCAAGTCATGCTGTAAGATTAAAATGTACACCAGATCACATCGGTTTGTAATGTACATTTTAAAAGTATTCCGGAGGTGGATGGGTATGAGGTGAAACATGCCCATAACCCTCACAGAATTTCAAGGATTATTGCTTTCCCAAGTGAGAGCCCTGATTTGCTTTGCTTGGAAATAGAAAGGAATTTTTCACAAGTATTAGGCTGGGCATGACAGAAAGTACTGAATAGAGGATTATTAGTCTGTGTGAACAAAAGCATTGTTCTTTTACATCAAACGTGATGGAACGGTGGTGAGTAAGGTAATTTAAATGGTACTTGTTAAGCTAAAAGCAGATTGAAGCTACAAAAGAAAAAAGAAAGCAGGTTTGGAAGGGCATAAGAATGAGGAATTCAGGGGGTCTTAATTTTCTTTACTGGGAGGTTGATAATGCGGATGCCTTCCAACAGGTGTCAGGTGAAACTTTGTTCCCATCTGGGGGCAGTGCATACACATTAATTTATTCGATAGAGATTTGTGCTTTAAAAAAAAAAGACTTACTAATCTGTCTCCCTCCTCCCCGTCTCTCTCTCTCTCAGTCTATGTATATATGTGTGTGTCAGGTGGTGTGTATATATATATATATATGTGTGTGTGTGTGTGTGTATGTATGTATGTTAGTATATTTATATAGATACCACACACATATATATATATATTGTATGTAGGTGTATGTATGTATACACCACACACACATACACAGCATTATAACATACATATATATTATTGCCTGTCATGGAAAAAGGAAAAGGATTGTCTCTGTTGAATGATCATGATGTTTGCAGGTTGCATAAAAATAACAAATATGATTATGGGTAGTTTGTTGGAGTAGCAAACCTATACAGGGGAGGAACAGGAATAGCTGTGTTTGATTTGTTTAACCCCAAACATATCTTATTACATGGTCTTTTTTTTTTTTTTTGCAAACAAAAAATGTTTTGTTTGTGCAGGTAATTGACTCGTCCGACGTGCTGCTGCAAGTGCTAGATGCCCGCGGCGACCTTTGGGAACTCGGTGCTACCAGGTGGAGAAGTACCTGCAGAAGGAAAAGCCACACAAACACCTCATCCTGGTCTCAACAAAGTGGACCTCGTGCCTGCCTGGGCCACTGTAAGGTTTGCGGCTGATGAGGCAGGATGTGTGATATAAAGGGGGATGTGGAGATGGGGGATGGGGGGGTGGAAGGGAGCAGGGTTATTGATGGGAGTTGTTTGTGTTGTTTGTCGGTCGGTATTTCCTGTGCCTCAGCACAATGTTTTCCTCTGCCTCTGAAGCATGACAGCATTGTTGATTTGATACTAGTAATAGTTTGCTTGAAATTTAGAAAATGTCCACACCTGTGTGCTAGATAGAATGTTAGAATAAGTAACGAATAGCTAGCAGCAGAGATTTACATGCTTAATTTTTTTTTAATGAACTTTTGGCTGATAATTCCACATAGATTTACTTGTTCTTTTTGGGGTTCAGACTTTTTTTTTTTTTTAATTGTTTTTTTTCCTTATATAATCAAGTCTGCATGAAGAAAAAAACATTCAACCACATTTTTTTCTCATTCTTTTAAAGGTATTTTTGTGGGTGGTAGGGACTGATCAGCTGGATATGATTATTCTGGGGATTTTGTCTTGTTCATGCTTTGAAATGCCCTGCATTATCACATGTTTCCAAAATTTCAGGTTTAGCTCGTGAGCACAACTTAGACGCCTGACTTTCCTTCAAAATGATGATGGTTCCATGACAGATAAATGTCTGTGCAGGCTGTTGTGATTGAATTCAGTGTTTTAGATGAAGGTTAAGCGGGAGGGGATGGGGGAAGGTAGGGGGGGGGGGGGGGGGGGGGTGAAAGGAAATGCAGTTTTGACCTTGTTACATAATCCCTTCCCCTCCCCTACTAGGAAGGGGGGAATGAATGGTAGAAGGAGTAGCAGAAGAGAGTAGAGGCATCTGTTTGTTTAACTTGCTTTTCTTAGGTTAATGGTGAGGAAGGAAGGGGCGGGGGGTGGAGGAGAAGGGGTAAGTGGCATCAAGGACAGATAGGAAAGAGAAAAAGAATGTGTGTGTGTGTGATATGCAGTGCATTGTAGTTATAATCTATTCTGTTTTGTTGATACTGTCAGTGTGAACTTGCATCATTCCTGCTTTTTTGTTTCTTTTTTTCTTCAACAGCAAAAATGGGTGGCCACTCTGTCTTCCGAATTCCCAACCATGGCGTTCCATGCTAGCATCTCCAACCCCTTTGGCAAAGGAGCCCTGATCAATCTTCTGCGACAGTTTAAAAATGTGAGGCTCCAGTAGTGTTTGCTCCCCTGAGACCAGTGCCTGATTGAAAGAATGATTCATTGATGCCTTTCTCTGAGTGATGATTGGAATATCACTCTCACACTCGCTGACGCATACATATATATATAATAATATATATATATATATATATATATATTTATAACGTATATATATATATGAGGGATGAGATCACAACGCACACACGTATGTTCTTGATGTGACACAAACCGCCACACACTACACACACACACACACACACACACACACACACACACACACACACACACACACACACACACACACACACACACACACACACACACACACATGCGCGCACACACATGCGCACACTCACATACAGAGAATTTAATCAGTATTTCTTCTAGTTTATGGTTGTTTCACGCGTGCTGAAGTATTATAGTGAGATTTTGGATTAGAAGGTAGTTGAAAAAAATATGGAAAATGAAAAGAATGAGAGATGCTATCTTTTCTGTTATTTATGCTTTTCAACAACGCTACAGTACTGTTAGTTCTTATGTAGCAGTGTTGGTGTGTAGATACTGTTTAGGTAGTGAAAGGTTTTGTCAAATCTGTTAAGACAAAAAAAGAAATGGTATTGTGCATTCTGTGGGTGAATTTCAGATGTATTATTTAAGGCAATTTAACGCCAGGTGTCGATATACATCAGGGTTCACACTGTCTCAATCCTGGTACCTGAAGTCCACATAGAATTCTGATTTCAAAGTGCCATGAAACTACCTGTTAGAGGAAACCCCGCTTTGTAGCTTAGCAATATGGAGTTTCCGTGTGGTGCCTGTTGTGTTAAGCTAGTGTTGGCTGAACCTCTTTACATACCCAGTCCCCCAGCGACAATCATTGCTCATGTAGATCATTGATCCAGGAAACATGTCTTTTTTGTGAAAGCCAAATTCATTGGTGTGAGAAAAGTTGCTAGGTGCGTCCTTATTTAAGAATATGCTGTTGCTGCTGTGTTTTCAGCTTCACCTGGACAAGAAGCAGATCAGCGTGGGGCTTTGATCGGTTATCCCAATGTTGGGAAGAGCTCCATCATCAATGCTCTCAAGTCCAAGAAAGTCTGCAAGGTGGCCCCCTTGGCTGGGGAGACGAAGGTAGATGTCGATTATGGTCTTGACGAAATGCAGGCAAAATCGAAAGTTTGTTGGAATTTGTATAATGCCGTAGTCAGTTGCAGAGACTTTAGATAGTTGATATTTTTTTATGTCAGAATTGTTTGATTCAAGTCAATTGGAATGTTCATAATGTTGCTATTAGTTGCAGAGACTGAAATAGTTGATTATCTATACATGTCAAAATTGTTTGATTCAAGTCAGGTGATAATTCAACTCAAAATGATTGGAAGCTGCTGAAAGAGGAAGTGTTGATGTATATAGAAATGTACTCCAGAAATGTTCACCCTGGAATACTTCAAAAATAGGATGTGAGTCGTCAGTGGTTTTGAAAAGAGTTGTTGATGTGCCTTGTTCCCAGGTGTGGCAGTATGTGACACTGATGAAACGCATCTACTTGGTGGACTGTCCGGGTATTGTGTACCCCACGGGAGCCACCCGGACCGACAGTGTGCTGAAGGGAGTGGTCAGTTGACTCAGTGATAGTGAGCCTTTGGAAGGTGTGGGGGGGGGGGGGGGGGGAGGGGGGGGGCCAGGGAAATCGGGAAGAAAAGTGGAGGCAGATTTTAGAAACTGCTGAAATTATCGTAGGTGTATGTTAAAAGTTTGCTTATAAACCAGAGAAGGTAAATATACCGGTTCTAGCCCAGCTAGTGTTATGGCCGAAAAACCCCCTTTTCACATATAACTTCATCCAATTTTTGCCCGATTTTAAGCATTTTTACGAAAACACACTTTTTGATGTTTAAAACGGGGGCTTTTTGCCTCTAATAACACTAGCTGAGCTAGAGCTAGTATATTGACCTTCCCCCCTTTTTCACATATAACCTTATCCATTCATTGCCAAAATTAAGTTTTTTTCTAAAAACACCCAATTCTGATGATCTTTAATATGTGAAAAAGGGGGGTTTTCGGCCATAACACTAGCTGAGCTAGAACCGGCATATTTACCTTCTCTCAAGCCTGGTTGAGAAAAGACAGCGAACTGGGTCAAGCGATCCTATATGATCACCTGACCTAGAAAGCGGGTTGGGTTTACCCTGCTTTAGCGAACTGGGTCAAGTGATCATATATGATCACCTGACCTAGAAAGCAGCGTTATCAAGTGCTGAGAATTATTTAATTATTTTTTATTTTGTTTTAAAAAATGAATATTGAAATAATTACTGAGCTCAAAGATATATTTAATAAGCTGGAGTTACAGGCTGGGACTGATCGAGGTAAGGTGAAAAACCCTGTTTGAAGAATTAATTATGGATCTTTTTAACCGCAATATAAAGGAAGATGCCAGACACGACCTCAGTACAATAGAGTCTTTTCCTACATCAGTTATAGCGTTTCTTACTATCGTGGTTAATTTGATGGGTTCCAAAGATTCTGATCTGCGCGTCTTGCATTGTACCGACCCTGAAGGATTATATATTTATAATTCTGACTTCACTGAAGAGTCTACCGAAGAATCTAACTCTTCTGAAGAAGAATAAAATTTCGAATTGCCTAAAATAATTTGGGTTAAAAAAATGGATCCGCTTGAAGAGCTTAACCAAATAGTCAGAAGGTGCGAGTTAATAGACAATCATGAAGAGCTGCATCACACGTTTGAAAAGTTAGTTATGAACCTCTATAATCGCACAGATATATTAGATAGCGTAAAGAAAGAACTGCTACTCTATCCTGATCTTCACCCAGCAGTAAAAGCTTTTTATGCTATTAGACAAAGTAGTTGTGGCCCACTACTTACGATCCAGAAGAACTGATCATCAGATATCTCCCAGTAAAAAAGAAGGACTATTAATTTAACAATTTACTATTTTTTTTTTTGTTTACCTAAAATGTTTTGGCTTAAAAAAATGAAGCCCAAACGATACACGTTGGAGGAGATCTTTGATGATCAGCTGAACGATAAGTTTAGTGAGGTTGGCATGGACATCGTTACCCCTACAAACGTTCAGGAAAGCGTAACACACGCTATTAGTAAAATCCCAGAGTTTCTTCAAATCAACCCACCAGCGAAAGTAATGTTGGTTGTTCTGATCGATTACGTAACACCAGACGGTAATAATCTGCAAGTCTGGGTCTCGACCAAACAGAAAGCGGTTATGAGCTATTACACCTTCAATGCTGAATGGGCTGATTACATGCTTACACAGTTTAACCATGCAAGCGAGGAGGCCAAATTACGCGGATCAGGTTGGTCAGAAGGAACTGTCCTCGACATCAGATTAAAACAAACCAAGTTTTATCCTATAGTCGGCAACTCTTACATGCCTCTCCCAAGAGAGCTAGTGTTAAAACGTGCTGTCTTAAACATTAAAAATGATGATAGTCTATGCTTCATGTGGTGCGTTTTGGCGCATTTACATCCAGTCACAAAACATGCAGACAGAGTTTCTAATTATCGGCAATATGTGGATAAGCTGAACTTCCACAACATAACCTTCCCAGTCAGTATAGAAAGTATAAGTCAGTTTGAAGAAAAACAAACCAATAACTATAAATGTTTATACATGGAACCCAGTGGACAATCTACAACCTCTAAAGATCTCTCCTAAAGCCCCCCATTTTGACGACTCACTTAAGAATCATGTAGACTTGATACTGTTTACACAAGGAAGCGTTAGCCATTATGTATTAATCAGATCAATCAGCAGACTGTTAGCTTATACATCAAGGACAATCACAAACAAGAGGTTTGCAGAAGGTGTCTGGTTAGAATCCCCACTGCACAGGCGGCTGTCAATCACATGAAACAATGTAAAAGCATGGTAGACTGCCAAACTGAACTTCTCACACCCCAACCGGGGTCTACAGTCAGTTTCAAAAACATTCACAAAATGCAGATGAGCCCGTACGTGGTTTATGCCGACTTCGAATCGATCTTGCCCCAGTATCAAGGCCCCCAACAACAATCAAAGACAACCTTATTATCTAACCATCTGATCTGCAGTTACGCCTTCATCGTTGTTAGGTCAGATGGCAAACACTCAACACCGGAGATTTACCGAGGTCCCAATGCAGCCAGCAGATTCTTACAAACCATGAAACAAATCTGCAATCAATTTGCCGATCGATTGAATCTCTCAGACATCATCATGACTCCTGAAGCCGAAGAGCGTTTTAAATCAGCCACTCACTGTTGGATTTGTAACAGAGAATTATCAGGGGATGCTGTCAGAGACCATGATCACATTACTGGCAAATTCAGAGGGGCAGCACACAACAGCTGCAATCTTCAGTTAAAGGTTGACCCCAAAACATGGAAACTTCCCATCTTCTTTCATAACTTACGAGGCTACGACGCACACTTCATCATGCAAGCTATAACTTCCGAATATAAGAGAGTTAGATGCATTGCTCAGTCATCATAGAAAAGTACATGACCTTCACCCTAGACTGTTTGTCCTTTTATGACTCTGCTCAGCATCTGATGGGGAGTTTAAGCAAGTTAGCAGTTCACTAGATGACTATCCAATAACTAAACAATACTTCGACCCTGCTTTAGTTTGTAAAGGTGTCTATCCTTATGAATACATGGACTCGTGGGACAAGTTTGATGAGCCAGCCCTCCCAGCTAAAGAAGACTTTTATAGCCGGCTTACAGGCGAACACATATCCGACTCTAATATGATGAATATGCGCAGAAAGTCTGGAAAGAATTACACTGCCAAACAATGGGTGATTATCACGATCAATACTTGATGGCTGACGTCTGTTTATTGGCAGACATCTTCCAGAATTACAGATCTACTTGCATGAAACATTATGGCCTAGACTCGTCGCATTACATCTCTGCTCCAGGTCTTTCTTGGGACGCTTTCTTAAAATCCACTAACATGCAGATTGACTTAATTTCTGATCTGGGAACAATCCAGATGATTGAAAAAGGTTTAAGGGGCGTGGCATCAGCATGGCCTCTCATCCTTACTGTAAGCCAACAATAAGTATCTAGACGATTATTATGACCCAACCAAGCCATCTAACTATCTGATGTATCTAGACGCCAACAATCTGTATGGGGTGGGCCATGAGTCAGACACTCCCACTAAAAGACTTTACAATGTACACAGGGCCTCATCAGGTTAATGATGTGTTAAATGTGTTGTCAAAGCTTACATCCAACCAACCAAAAGGACTGATTTTAGAAGTAGACTTAGAGTATCCAAAAGAACTGCACGACCTTCATAACGACTACCCTCTGGCTGTAGAATCATTACAGATGGCTCCCACAGAACCCCCTAAACTCGTGCCTAATCTTCGTAACAAGACTGAGTATGTGTGCCATTACAGACTATTGCAGTTTTACTTAAGACACGGATTAAAGCTAACAGCAGTTCACCGAATAATTGCTTTTGACCAAGAACAGTTCATGAAGCCATACATCATGAAGAACACCGATCTTAGAACCAAATCTACTGACGCATCAGAAAAAGACTTTTTCAAGTTGATGAACAACAGCTGTTTTGGCAAGACGATGGAGAACCCGCACAAACGTAAAGATGTAAGACTGGTTACGAATGGAAGACAGGCAATCAAGTTAGTCTCCAAACCTAATTACCAAGACTTCAGACAATTTAACCCCCACCTGGTTGGCATCATGATGAAGAAAAACAAAAGGTAATGTTGGACAAGCCGGTGTTTATATCGGGTTCACTGTGTTAGAGCTGTCTAAGTTGCTGATGCTGGAGTTTCTGTATGACTACTTTAAACCGAAATATCCCCAGTCTAGAGTCTTATACACGGACACTGACTCATTTATTCTGGACGTCCCCACTGAAGATTTTTACAAGGACTTAGAAGAAGAAATAGTAAAGGGATCAGATGGGTGGTACGACACCTGTGACTATCCTAAAGACAGTCCTTTGCATTCAACTGTGAACAAGAAAGTTATTGGAAAGATGAAGGACGAGCTGAATGGGACAGTCATCCAAGAATACGTCGGCCTGCGGTCAAAGATGTATAGCGTTGCCAGCCAGACCTCGGTAATTAAGAAAGCTAAAGGCATAAGTAAACCGTTGTCAAAAAAATATAACTCACGACAACTACAAACAAGCTCTATTCGAAGACAAAGTATTTTATAATACAAACGTTAATCTACGATCAACTCTTCATCAAGTAAACACAACAGCTGTTAACAAGAAATCACTAGTTTCTAATAACAACAAAGCGAACAACTGTCTCTCCGGAGTTTTCATATGCTATAGGCCACTGAGAGAACTAACTAACCTGGGTTAGAAGTTGACCTGGGCTAGAACTTGATTAAGAACTTAACCAGTACTTGATTAAGAACTTAACCAGTACTTCTGCGACTTGACTTTACACTTAGAAAGATTTGTTCTAATTAACTTAACTAGTTCTTTATAGGTTCTTGACAAGTCCATTTAAAAAATCTAACTCATCAAAATGGATCGGGGTCTGATTTTTTTTCAGCGATTGGTTCTTCTGCTTTTATTTCTTTTGTGGGTTTTTGTGTGTCTTTGTTGTTAGGTATGGCGTTAGATACTTGTATGCCAATAACCCCCCCGACCCCAGCAACTGCCAGCAAATAATATACTGTACGGTAAGATTGTAATGGTGGTGTTAAGTTTGGCGATGGCGGCGCTGGTGTATTATTATCTGATAATTTTTGTTTTGCTGCTTGGTTTGTTTTTTGCAGTCGGTTCCATTCAGCTAGCTTTTTACCAGCCGCAACACGGCCAGGATTTTTAGTAACACTACTCACTTGTGGAAGGCTCTGTGGTGTCCTCTCTCGGTGTCTTCTCCTCCACCTTCTCCGGTGTCTTCTCCGGTGTCTCGGTCATTCTTTTTAATAGCATTAAAATTAATATGATTAAAAGTAATTAACCCCATAATGAATGGGCATAACAGCGTTCCAAATCTGTAATACATGTCGCATGCCAGAGACTCTAGCGATTTGGATAAAACCGGGTCTTGTGTCAAGTCATATTTAAGTCTTCTTCTTCTGAGTCGATCGGCGCCATCTTACCTACTAACTTAGCATACAAACTAATCACTGTCTGCCCCACTGATCTAACCATTTTTTTGATCCTAGCTGAGCTTCGTACCTGGCGTAATACTTCTCAATGTCTGAAGCAGACAAACTGCTGAATCTGTTCGATGCTTAGTTCAGTGCCTAGATACTGCCTCGTTTTGCCACACGCAGCCAGAGAGTATAATCTCTCCTTATGTTCTAACGAACGGTCTAACGAGCGATCGTTTGACAGCTCGTCAGACTTTAATAGTTCATCGACGTTCATTGTTTTTATAGTATTAAAAAAATATATAATGCTGGTTAATTATGCAGTGCCGATTGTTGGCGTTATTGTTTATTCAGCCCTCGGAAACCGTCTCTTAGAATCAAACCTCCCAACCTGGGAAAGATAGAAGACTCGCCAAAACTAATCGCAATCTTATTTTTGTCTTTAACGACGAAGGATTACCTGATAAAAAGGCATATAGACAGCCTTTCATATTATGATTATTTTAATTTTTTTTAGTTAATAAAAATGAGCAGCGCCAAGATCATCAATACTATCTACACACTCGGCTGTAATCAGCGGCCTAGTATAGGCTATAGCGTGTTAGGAAAAAACCTGTTTAGGATGAAGCCGGCTGACCTAGGAAGGTTAGACATCGAAGATGTTGTTAAGGTTATAGTTGTGATAACTGCAGGCATTGCAACGAAAGACTTTCTAGTTGCTCAAAGCATTATCCCAGAAAATATTAGTACATAAAAGGATGTCCGGGTTGGTTATGATGGTGGGAGGAGCAATTGTTAATGCATTGGCCTTCTCCGGCAGCAACTACATGTTTAGTAAACTACGGTCCGATGAAGAGAGAGAACGTCATAACAAGGCAATGGAAGATTTGGCAAAAGCGCGGGACGCTTATGAAAAAACGGAGGATTGCTCACTTAGACTTTATTAATACAAATTAAGAGAACAGGGTCATGCGGCTCACACATTTACAGACGTTGATGACGCGATGAATGAGTATTACTTAGTGACTGGAAAGAAGTTTCTAACATCAACACCCCCAGACCTGTCTGACTTTTATGAACCATCGGAGGATCAGAAGGCTGCAGAGATAGCTTTTATTGTAGTTGGCATGACTTCAGTTTACCTTGTTGCACACTTTCTTGTGTAAAAAAAAGTTTATTAAAATAGTTTATTAAAATACAGTCCTTGGCAAGTACAATGCACAAAATATATTATTCTCCTAAGGGTTATTGGAAGGGGAAGATTGCTATTAACAAACTTAGTGAAGCTGCTGGGGTGTCTGAATCAGAAGCAAAAGACTGGCTTTCTAAACAAGCAGTTTGGCAAATATATTTACCTGCGCCCAAAAGAATTATAAGGCCTAAATTTGTTAACTCTGTTCCAAATGACACCCATCAGATGGACTTGCTGTATTTGCCTCATGACACGGTTAGAAGAAAAAGGTTCAAGTATGCTCTGACCGTAGTTGACATGGCTTCCAGGTATAAAGATGCTGAGCCTTTGACGGATAAAAGTTCAACTGCTGTGGCTGTGGCTTTACAACAAATATACATGCGAGGCCCATTAAAGTATCCCAGGTTGATTCAGGTTGATGATGGGAAAGAGTTTAAGGGGCTGTAAACCAACTGTTCTTAAGACGCCGGGTTACAGTTAAGAGAGGGATCCCTGGCAACCATCGTTCTCAGGCCCTCGTAGAAAACTTTAATAAGAACCTGGCTGAACGATTGTTTACCTATCAATATTACAGAGAGATTATGGACCGGGCTCGCAACACAGAATGGGTTAGCAGATTGCCAGCAGTCCTACGTGCCATGAACAACGAAGAATTTAATGGTCTTAAGCCAGTGAATGCGATTAGATTAAAAAAAGTAAGCATTGCTGAAGGCGTGCAAGGGCAATCCCAGAAACTCTTGCCGTTCGGGCTGAAGGTAGATATTTATATGCGTCCGGAGAGGCAGAGGGTGATGTTAGAATTAGAGCTACTGACCCTGTATGGAGTGTAGACATATATGAAGTCGAAAGAATAATGAAAACATCCCCGCCGGTTTATTATTTAAGAGAGACTCTTTCTTCTAAAGAGACTCTCGCTTCCAGAAAGCCTGCCCCCAAAGATCGTTTGTTCGTGAAGAGCTTCAAGTTGTCCCACCAAACACAGTGCCTGTAAGTTAATGCAAAAAAAAAATAGCCTATATATTTTTTTTTATTTAGTTGGTCGGTTTGGTAGTTGGTTGGTTGATAGTTGGTCGGTTAGTAGTTGGTTTTTTTTTTTTTTTGCTTTGTTTTTAACGGCCTTGATATTGTTAATAAATGAACTTTTGCTAAAAAATCAATATAGCTATTATCCATTGGATGAGATATTCTCAATGTATAATATAGTGGTTGGTTGGGTTTCATTTTTTAAACCAGAACATCTAGGTAATCTTCTTATTTTGGGTTTAGCTGATCGGTTGTTTGTTTTGCGATGTTTAGTTTAATTGCCTCGGTGTCTACCTTTTCAGAAGTAAAAGTCTTTCTCCACTTCTTTTGGAGTTCAAGTTTCTGACGTTTGTAATCATCACCGTCAGTCATGACCCGTTGAAACTCTTCGTCGGTAATCTTTCCATCCAGCAATGCTTTGCTTATTGTTAACTTTAATGAATGAAGTTTGGCGGTTGCCAAAGCAACAATTGCCGTATGTTTCTGAAGTTTGGGTGTGTAATCTTTTTTATACTACTCCGCTAGCAATCACAGACACAGCGCCTAACCCTAACCGACACTTCCTAAAGCTATAGACTATAGACACCGCGCACCTACTCCAGAAGCCAAAAAAGCAACACTAGACCCGGTACTCACACTTCCCACAACCGATGAGCTTGTAATCATGTAAGAGAGAGCATTCAAAGCTTTAGCATACTTTCTTCTGGTAACCCGATACTTATTTAAGTCGCTTTCTATTTCTTCTTCAAGTTCAGTCAGGTGCTTTAATCTAAACTTATGAGCCTGTTCGTCCATTTTTTTTAATCAAAAATTTAATTTGATTAATCTTGTAAATATTTTCTTATTAGCTCTTCTGACAGCACTTGATCAACAGAGTAAAACGCAATAAAATCAACATACTTAATGAAAATAAAATCAAGTACTGTCAGTTTGTCTTTGTCAACCTTAACAGTGACTTTGTCGGATGATGTGAAAGTGTTTACTTCATCCTCGTTTTTAGTAATGGCAATAACAAGCCTGAGAGGAGTGTCCAAGTTTTCTGATGTTAATTGTACACCCCTCGTTAAAGTATGTTCTGGTAAACTAGGAACAGACTCACTTGGAGTGATTAATATAACAAAAAACATCGTAATTTTGTTGGGCAGTGGGCCTTTTGGAAGAAACTCTAGGGTCACTGTGTCGGCCCCTACTTCAGCTAAGGACTTCTTTCTAGTTAGCACATACTCTCTTCTTCCGTATGGCTTTATTTCTATCTGCTTTTTCTGTTGTGTTCCTGGGACGAGGCTAACAAGAAGGGCTCCCGCATTCAAAGCTTTCCTGAAATTGTTTTTCTTATCAAAGTATACATTGGGGCTTAGCAAGTCAAACTTTATGTCCCAGTCAATCTCTGGGAGCAACGTCCAGTTATTGTCTCGTCTATAAAGTTTGTATTCGTGTTTGCCGTAATCGTCTGCTGTTAGGTTTCTTATCTGTTCTAGTCTAGGATGTGGGGGGGGCGTTTCTTATCTTCAATTATTATTCGTTTGTAAACACCATCATCGGTGTACTCAAATCCGTAAATATTTCCTGCCTGCCTCTCCTATTAAATCAAACTCAGCTGTGTCTGCTAGATCCTTTAGCTCTACTGCAACACATTTGGGAGCAAGCTCCACTTTTGATTCAGGCCCTCGAGACATTTTTATAATAAAAAATAAATAATTCATGCTAAGCAAATATACTGAACTGGGGGATCAGTCCGTAAGCATAGTTTAGCGTGTTTAGATTTTTCTAGCTGGTCTTTTATTTTTTTTAGTTCATCCTTGTCCCTGATTACATAGTTTTCTCGCAAACAGTCTTCAAAGCTGTCCTTGTCCTTAGTATAGAATAAGATGACTGATTTTAACTGGGATCTAAAATCTGTTAAGACAGCATTGTATTTTTGAGTTAAAAGCCAAACAGAAACTAATGCGTGCCGGCCGCTGAAGGCCAGCTTAGACAGGGTTTTCCTTTTTTTAACAATGTCTCGTTCGGCCGAACAGTCATCAATAATAAACAGTGTTTCAGTTCCCTCAAATAGCTTATAATAATACTCTAAACAGTCGCTCAGGTTATCACTGGGGTCAACTAAAAATACATTGTCATCTGTCCAAACAAACTTTCTTTCTTTGTAAGACTATTATGCTTAATGGTTGTGCAGAATATAACAATGTGCTCGTAACAAAACCTGTAGACCGTTTTGCAACAAATCAAGTACAAAGACTGTTTTCCCCCACATCCGGTAATCCCCACAAATAAAGAACAGTGGGGGTCTTTGGGCAAAAAGCTTAACCTGTCCATTCTGTTTTTTTTTTAATAGGTTTTAATAGATTATATTTTCCAGTCTGTTTTCCACAATGTTTAATTGAGCATCACAGAGCACAAAAACGTGCATTTGTAAACCTGCCATTATCCTCGGCTTCTTTGCTAATCTGTATGTTTATATACCGTCTGACCCGATTTTTCTTCCGCTTCCATGCAATCTGTTGTCATACGTTGATCTGAAGTCTAGCCAGAGGCCGTACTTTCTTGTTAGATAATCTTCGAGTCTTACATCATGAAGGTGAAGTTTCTTGCACACAAGATCGGCTGTAGTAGGATGTGTTTGTCTCTTCCTCCAGCAAACAACTTTCTTATCTCATCGAAGTGTTGGTGAGGCAAGAGTCCGGCTGAAAACAGCTGAATGGTTTTGCCATCTACACTACAAGACAGGTGCTCAATTTTTGGATTATAAAACACTTCACTCTTTCTTTGAAAGGGCTCTGTGACTTTTGTAAACAACAACAAGACGCCTTTTAATGACCTGAGAGAATAGCTGAGTGCTATGTTCCAGACAGTGTCTTTCTTGTTTTTAATCTCTGTAATGTGGTGCACAACTCGTTCAAAATAAACAACCGTCTTATTTTTATACTGAGTTAAGACTGTTCTGGCCAGTTCGGGGTTAGTAACAACATCAAACTCAAGAGAGATGTCACTGACTGTGTATCTGGCTAAAGGGTCTTCAGACAGAATGACAGAATCGCTGTCACTAAATCTTAATTCGTAAGCAAGTTTGTCTTTGAGTGCGCCCTGGTAGTATGGCTGATGAGTCTTTAACAGTTCAAAATCTAGAGGGATGCAAAATCTGTTGCCAAATGCTTGAGCTACCGCCTCATCTTTGTTGTCAGACTCTGCGTCCCCGCATTCAGCCGGTGTTTAAGTCCGTTGGCGTCTTGGATGCCCTGGTAAACCTTGTCTTTTCTTTCTTCTGTAGGCAGCCATAGGTCAGCGTAGAGTGTAAAGATGTCTGCGTTGCTTAACGTAAAGACTTCTCGGCCCTCCAGTTTGATTTTTATTTCTTTAATGATGGCCCTGCCCAAGTTCGCAACAACACTGGCATTAGGGTCTGTTGAATTAATGTCTATTTTGAAGGATAGTTTAGTTGTGTGCCTGGCATTATAACATCATTATCGCCAAGATCAGGAAACCTGACTGTTAACAGCTGACCGGGCTGAACTGTTGATGGAGTATTTGTAACAAGCACGGTCTGCCTTATGCCCTTTACGCCCATGGGTTCTTTTGCTTTTCTGTATGGGTCAAGATCGCAACCGTATGAGTTCATTTTTTTATAAAATAAATAAAACAATATTATAAATATGGATGAAGATTTTGATGCAATCGATCCTATTGAAGAAGAAGATGAAGAAAGAGAACCGAGTCCTTCATTGCGTGAAGAACTTGAAGAAGCTGGTTCTTCACTTCCTAGGCAGCGTCAAGAACTATTGCGAGCAAGAATTGAATCATTCTATAGAAGCATAGGACGAGATCTACCAGTAATTGATCCTAACGATTTTGAGGAAGAAAATAATCATTTGTATATAAAGACCAGTACAGGAGGTCGTGTAAGAGTTACTACAAAGGCGGACCCAACCCAGTTTTTAAGTCTAAGCACAATTAAACGAGACCTCCCTATTATTGAGCAAAGACAATTAAACATTATAGATTTAGGGCCTGAGGCTGTTAGTGCTTTACAAAAACTTAGAGAGAGAGGTGCCATCACAATCTGAATTGCAAAACATCCCTCTTGAAGAATTAAGTAAAAAAGCAGATGAACTATAACTAGCAGAGATTGAAACGAGTTTTATGGAGACTGATGAGGAGACAGCACTAAAAACAATCGGTGATTCTCCGTTGCCCATGCGTGAGATTATGGGTCTTAATAAGGCTTTACAGACTATAAGAGGCGAACTAACAAGCAATCTAGCAAAACTTGGTGAGCTGGATAGACAAATAGAAGAAGAAAAAAATAATCTGGCTGATGCGGATGACAACAATCTGGGACCAGAAGAAAAGGCTAGAATCCAGCAGAAAATACAAGATTTAATGATAGAAAGGGCAGCCCGGTTAGAAGCATTATCTAATAATAGAACACAGCTAGCATCACAAATAAGCAGAATCAGAGAAACTATAAACAGAGTCCTTTACGAAAACACTACACTAGCAGAAAGAATAAGGACTCTGTTCAGAGAGCAGGGGATTACAATAGTTAGTATATTAACGGCTGTTGGGTTTGCCATCTCTACACTGGTTTATGCATTAACAGGCAGTGCACCAACAGCGGGGCCAGCACCGCCTCCAACGCCTCAACCTGGGAGAAGCTGGATTAGAAAACAATTGCATCATCTGGCAAACTTATTAAAGAAGTTAGCGGCTAAAGCAGCTGATGCTCTGCCGGGCATAATAGGCAGTGTTGTTAGTTGGGTTTTGTCTACTATAGGCAAAGTGGCTGGCTATATGGCTGACCATCTGTGGACTTTGGGGGTGCTGGCTATTGGATTAATTTTTAGTGAAGTAAAGTACAGACAGTCCAGTAAAAGTTAAAACACAACAAGAGCTGTCTTTTCACTAGTGTGTCTGTCAGGGTGAGGCACATTAACAGGTGGTGTTGGGTCGCTTTCTGATGGTGCTGATGGGGTTGATGGGCTTGGGTCGCTTTCTATAATGGGCGGTGTTGGGTCGCTTTCTTCAGAGCTGGGTGCTTTTTTTTAGAATGGATGGAGCAGGCCTTGTGTTTAAACTTTGATTGTGCCCTAAGTTTTGATCATCTCCGGCAATAAGGATTTCATTGTTATAGTTCTGTATGATACCAATCTGTAGTCTAAGGTCAGACGGCAACATATATAATCCATGGCCTACTACAAAATCAACCTTGGACCTGGCGTGTACAAGAACGTTCTGGTACCTTTCGATGCTGGAGGGCAAATCAACAGCAGAATTAATGGTGTCTTCTAGATTGGCCAGAAACTGTTTTCTTGCGTCGAAGCCTGTAGACTGATCCACTATGCTAGATTTGGTCTGCGCTTGGGCTCCTAAGAGACACCAAACGTATGTCCTTATGGAGTCATTAAGCCTTTGGACTCCGGGCATCGTTAGGCCTTGACTTTCATCTAAGATAAATGTTGCCCAAGCATTGGGATGTTTCTGTTCTATGGACGCCAGTCTAACTTGTTTGTTAGGCTTAAAAGAGGTGTGGTCAGGCCAGTAGTCAAAATTGTATTCTCTTTTGGTCCCCCACAAATACAAGGGTGCCTAAGCCGTGATTGCGGTCTAACTTTTGTCTAAAGTCAGTCGAGGGTTTGATGTTAAATTCGTTGCAGATTCGTTCATAAGCAGTATTGTCCATTGGATTGTTAAATGGAGAGAAGGATTGGTCGTTTGGGAGAGGCACCTGTAGTTCAGTTAGTATGCGTCTGTACTGATAGTAAACATGAAAAGTATAAACTGATCTTACTAAGAGATTGGGGTGGTGTAGATGGTTTGCGTATGAGACACCACAGCCAGTAGTTGCGCAGTAAATTGCAAAATTTAACTGGTTCTGGAAGAAAATCATGGGCTTGCTTGACCATAGTTTCGGTTGTCTGTCACTTTTTATTGGAGGGTTTGAGTATTTTTGCAGGGGGTTTAAAGTCTGACCTGAAAGCCATATGTTTCATCAACTGCGATGGTTAGGAGAGTAAAGTCCAGCGATTTGGGGTTTATAAAACGGTCCAGCGTTGTAAGTAGCACCTTCATTATATTTAAAAGGATCCATTTTTAAATAGTTAATAATTGTATAAATTTTTATTTTTAAAAAAAAACATGTACATTTATATAACCAAGCAAAACGAGCGTGTGTTCTTAAAATATCCGATTGACAATAGAGACGGTCAGTATAGGGTGGCTCTTAGAGAGATCGGGTTTAAAATTTAAGTGGGTTAATATATATGAAAGGGCTAAAAACAACTGGATAGATATTAAGGACGGAGAAGGCAATCAATTAAAACGTTTAACAATCCCCGATGGTTATTATAACTTTTGTTCTTTAAAAGAGGTATTTAGCAAATTTAACATAAGGTTAGAAATTAATGAGGCAAATCTTACGATCACTATGTTTGTTCCAAAAGAAAAAAGAAAAAAGGGAGTACGTTTTGCCTAGAAGTCTTGCTAGAATTATGGGCTTTTATAATATAGGCGAAACGTATCATATCAAAACACATGATCTTGTAGAAGGGGGCATTTATGAATATAGAGGTAACAGACCGTCCGATTTTTTAATTAACCCATTGTTGTTTGTTAATTTGACTGAATTAAAAACAAACAGTAATTTGCATAACGGTCAGCCGTCTGCAGTATTAAGAGTAGTATCAACTAAAACAGGCTATTGCGATTATCAGTTAATTGAATTTAAAGACAAACAGTTTAAAGAATTAACTGAGGATCAAATAAATTCATTGTGTGTAAAAATAACTAACCAAGACGGAAGATTGGTTGGTTGTTCTGATTTAATGATAGTGCTGGAAATAGGTGAGTATACTAGAAGAATGTCAGAGAGAAGGTAAATATACCGGTTCTAGCTCAACTAGTGTTATTTTGGGCGAAAACCCCCGTTTTGTGTTTTAGAAAAAACTTAAAAAACTTAATTTTAACAAATTGGCAATGAATGGATAAGGTTATATGTGAAAAAGGGGGGGAAGTTCAATATACCAGGTCTAGCCAAGGAGTGTTAGTGTTATCAGAGGCAAAAAGGCCCGATTTTAAACATCAAAAGTGTGTTTTTTCGTGAAATTGGGCAAAATCGGGCAAAATGGGATGAAGTTATATGTGAAAACGGGGGTTTTCGGCCAAAATAACACTAGTTGGGCTAGAACCGGTATATTTACCTTCTCTGACGACAACGATTGTGATGGACGATGAACACACACACACACACACACAACACACACACAGCAACATGGTTTTAAACATTTCCGTAGTTGACGAAACCCAAGAGTTAAAACATGCTGCTGGTATGACTTCTCTCTGAAGCCGCAATTCAATAAACCCCGTAAAAACTGCAGTCATAACTTCTTGTGAGCAAAAGCCATTAACAAGAGAGAGAGAGAGAGAGAGAGAGAGAGAGAGAGGGCAACATGAACAGTGACATTTTCTCAGCGAAAAGCACGACATAAGAGAAGGAAAAAAAAACAACAGGATAAACAAGATAATAACACACACAACAGGGTAACAAGATAACACACAACAGGATAACAAAGATACACACAACAGGATAACAAGATAATAACACAACAGGATAACAAGATAATAACACACAACAGGATAATAATAACACACAACAGGGTAACAAGATAGTAACACACAACAGGATAGCAAGATAATGACACACACAGGATAACAAGATAATAACACACAACAGGATAACAAGATAATAACACACAACAGGGGTAACAAGATAATAATAACACACAACAGGATAAGATAATAACACACAACAGGGTAACAAGAGAACACACAACAGGATAAGATAACACACAAACAGGATAACAAGATAATAACACACAAGATAATAACCACACAACAGGATAGCAAGATAACAACAACAGAGAAATGTGCAGACCTTTTAGCAATCCACTTTATGTTCATACCGCCCAAACCGATTCGATATTCTCCCCCCCCCCCCCCTCTCTCTCTCTCTCTCTCTCTCTCTCTCTCTCTCTCTCTCCGCGAAAATCCAAAAGCATTGAGCATACTTCCTCTGAGTAAACAATCTGAATTCAACAAGGCATCATTTATGTTTAAAATCTCGACAAATACCATGCCATGCCATACTGACTGCCCTTTTTACAAGAATGTTCAGCTGTCCGGCTGGCAGAAATCCCTTCTCTCCTAAAACCATGCACTGATCAATACAGAACAAGCCTAGCTTACTCCGGACCACATATCTGGAAACTCACTTTCACCAAGTCTATAGAACACAAATACGTCAAAACGGTTCAAGAGACATTTACGTAAACGTTTTATATGTCTCAAAAATGTGATTATTCGATTAAAATAGCACACGTGCATTTGACAAATTCTTGTGTAAAAACATACTTTGAATCACTGTCTGAACACATAAACCTTTCTTCCCCATTAATCCACTCACCCCACCTCCCACTGTCTCGCCTACTCCTCCCCCCCACCCCCCCCCCCCCCCCCGATCATTCTCTCTCTCTCTCTCTCTCTCTCTCTCTCTCTCTCTCTCTCTCTCTCTCTCTCCCTTTAGACTAGGATCTAGCTAANATACGCCTGTGTTGCAATGATATATTCTTGATATCTCCAGGAACACTGGCTAGTTCTCAATAGATGTCTAACATTTTTTCTTAGTCACCATACATTCCAAATCAAATCAGTAACCATGTGCTTTTGATTTGCTGGGGAATATTTGCATTTTCATACAATCGGCACTTTTCTTAATGCAATCTTGAAACACATCTAACGCTTCATCAACATCAGTGTCAATAAATCCTCGCAATACTTATCTTTGTGCGCATTTCATCATTACTAAGAGTATCTCTATACAAGTGTTCATATTCTTCTTTTTATATTTTCTTGTTTTTTTTTTCTGTATGAAATCAACATAACTTTTATCAGCATTAACTTTATTTTGACATGGAAAGGAAATACGAACACAAATAGGTAAGTGGTCAGACTCTATACACTCCAAAACAAACAAAGATCACAAATGTCATAAAGAAAGGTAAGAAGTCATTTGAAAAAAAAAAAATCAGTTACACTGTTACCAGACCCAGATATGTATGTATAGCAACCATTTAGGCCGCCCTTACACACCATTCAATATACAGAATCCCATAGCGGTGCACATATCTTAAAGCAACTTACCAAAATTATTCAAATGACAGTCTTCAGAACAACGATTCACACCAATGGGCAGGCTTTTGTATTGTACATCATGGTCAATAACCCCACGGATGTCTTGAGAAAGTATTTGATGTTCTGCTATTCAAAACTTCCGTTCAGAACAATAAAATCCCATTGTCGATATTAAAATTGGCATAAACTTGTGATACATCTGGTGGAGTGGAACATACGAACATAAACGACATATCTATCAATTCCAAACAACTGTTTGTCAATCAGAAAAACAAAGATATTGACATAATCAACATAAACACTCTCACACAAGGAAGTCAACTCATTTCGTATGAGACAGATTATTCCATTGGATCGTCTCTGTCGTTTCATAAACTTCACTGCTGGCTTGAGAAAAAAAGTTTAAAACTGAAAATGAATGTGGTTAACTTTCCACCATAAAAGTTTAAGATAAGCGAACAAAACCAAATTCACATGAGAAAGAAATGAACTCTGGATCAAATATCATTGAAAACAATCCATCCCCATTATATGAAAAAGAAGAAAAAGGTCCATTTACATTAACACACGACTCGTTTTGCACGTTCTCGCACATACTGTCTGTTGCTTGCTCCGACACATTGTTACAGTCAGCGGAAAACAGGTCACTGGTTAAACTGACAGCAGTGAGAGGTGGAGGCGTTACCGGTGTAGGGTCATTTTCGATCCCATGACTGTTCACACGATAAGACAACTTAAACCCTCCACTGAACGTCAAACCCCTTCCAGAGGGCGCGTCTCCATGCCGTACGTCGGCGGCGTCACTGAAGCTCTCAGCAGGAAGATCCGAAAGTTGGGAGTCAGTGTCCACGCCAAGCCCACCAACACCATCAGAAGCCAGTTAGTCCACCCCAAAGACAAAACTGACAAACTGGACAAACAGGGGTGATATACAAGATAGACTGCCAGGGCTGTGACCATAGTTACCTTGGTGAAACTGAGCGCAACCTGCACAGGAGACTCAAGGAACACAAACGTGAGTCCTTTCCAGTGGGTGAATATCTGACCCACACCCAACATCATTTGAAAAGGACAACGTGCAAGTTCTCGGCAGAGAAGCAGGATGGTTCCAGAGGGGACTAAAGGAGGCTGTCCACATCGCTGCCAGGAACTTCACCCTTAAATGTGACCGGGGCCGACACAACCTGCCATCGGTGTACTCCTCACTCGTTCCGTCGCATTGTCGTGAGTTCGCTCACGGCAGAGCGCACTGAAGCCAGTTCTCAACCCAGCGATTGCGCTGAAGAAGTCGGCCAGATTCCCGACGAAACTACGCACACAGTGAGTAGCCTTCTTTAACTGAGTGACTTGTTTAGTCTGGTAGCCATGATCAATGAAGGTGCACTCTGTGATGTAATGTACACAGTGTCACTATGGAGCAGACTGATCCAGGTGCATGGGGTACTGTTTGAAGCTATATCAACAATGTCATTAGGGAGCAGACTTCCTCTGGTACCGGTGCATGGTATGGGGTGATGTATACAGTGCAGCAGGGAATGGATTGTTCCCTGGTACATGCTCCACCATGAACATTGCTGTGTAAAGACATACCAGGGAGTACATGTTTTTCTGGTACATGGTGCACTATGTGAAGTGATGTATGCAGTGTCGCTAGTGTGTAGACTGTCCCCTCGCACTTTGAGCACTGTGTGAGAACACGCAAACAGCGTCACTATGAAGCAGACTGTTCCTTCGTACACAGTGCGATTTGTAGTGACGTACAGACTGACACTAGGGAGTGCATTCCACTAATACACAATGCAGTACGTGATATATAATGTGTTACACACAGTCTCACACACACACACACACACACACACACACACACACACACACACACACGCACGCGCGCGCGCGCGCACGCGCGCACGCACGCACGCACACAGTATTGGCGTGTGTTGATGTCACACAACCCACATATATACAGTATCGCTATGAAGCAGACTGGTCCATGTACATAACACTCTGTGTGAGATGGTGTCTGCAGTGTCTATGGGGAGTAGACTGGTCCATGGTACATGGTACACTGTGTGAGGTGGTGTCTGCAGTGTCTATGGGGAGTAGACTGGTCCATGGGTACATGGTGCACTGTGTGAGGTGGTGTGTCTGCAGTGTCTATGTGGAGTAGACTGATCCATGGTACATGGTACACTGTGTGAGGTGGTGTCTGCAGTGTCTGTAGGGAGTAGAGTGGTCCATAGTACATGTTACACTGTATGAGGTGATGCATAGTGCTACTAGTGTGCAGACTGTTCCCAATTCATAGTGCAATGAGTAGGTAATGAATACAGAGACACTGGGGAGTAGACTCTCCTCTGGTAGATGGTGCATTGTTGAAGTGATATATACAGTGCTATGTATGCGTATGCATATGAGAGAAAGTGAGAAATAGAGAGAGAGAGAGAGAGACAGAGACAAAGACAGAAGACAGACGGACAGACAGACAGACAGACAGACAGACAGACAGAGAGAGAGGAGACGAGAGAGTCAAATGTAGAGAGAGGGAGATAATTCTCTTTCTTGTTAAAACAGGTTCCATTTCTGCTCTTGATAGAAGTTATCTCCCGCACACTATTTAATACACGTGTACGCGTTCGTGCGTACGTGAGTACATGCGTGCGTGCGTTCGTGCGTTCGTGTGTGTGTGTGTGTGTGTGTGTGTGTGTGTGTGTGTGTGTGTGTGTGTGTGTGTGTGAGAGAGAGAGAGAGAGAGAGAGAGAGAGAGAGAGAGAGAGAGGAGAGAGAGAGAGAGAGAGAGAGCATAATGTCGTCTTCCCAAGCCCGTTCAGAACCGGCAGTGCGCTTCACTTGAGGAATACTCACTCGGCACCAGCAGACAAGGCCAACCTGCTTCTGACAGTGCCCACTTCCATGAAGGGTAGTAGTAGTAGTAGTAGTAGTAGTAGTAGTAGTAGTAGTAGTAGTAGTAGTAGTAGTAGTAGTAGTAGTAGTAGTAGTAGTAGTAGTAGTAGTAGTAGTAGTAGTAGTAGTAGTAGTAGTTCTTCAAAAGCAATTCACGTGCATTTTAAGGTCATTAAGGTCATTCCATTGCATTTGTTAGTGAATTTTCCCACCAGGAGTTTAACATTTTTGTTTTTGTTTAGATTTGGGTGGGCCATGATGTATAGTATACAAGAGAAGAAAAAGGTACACCCGAGGGTGCGGACAGGACCCAGAGAAGTACTGTAGTCAACCGCCAAAGCAACCAGCTGGAAGCAATCCTATGCCACCCTTGGAACCCTGCGCTGTGTTCACATGTAGTATTGTATACAATAAAGTAACTGAACAGGTTTTGGCAGTTCTGTACTAGAATAAGCCTCAGAGTCCACATGTAATAATTGTGATTACAGTGTACAATATAAATCAGGCTGAGTGTTTATTCCGTACATGACACATAACAGCATGGCAAATATTCAAAAGGAAATATTAGCAATATACTTCCATTACGTCGATAAGTCTGTTATCAGGATTTTTATATTTCATTCATTTATGAAGGAAAATTGATGTAACATTGTTAGTTCTACATCCCAGAATAAAACAAAAATGCTGTTGACAAAACAACAACAACAAAACAACTGTTCATTTTTTTTCCCAAACAAGCCCAGTGACAGTGACAGTGACAGACTAGCACACATTCCTCGATATATTTAATGATCTTTTACATCTGTTCACAACTCTTTGGATAAGGAAAAAAACAAACTGGACATAGTGACCTCTTGTGTCTTCTTCGCAAAGTTGTATTGCTCATCTTCAACTAACTCTATTATTTTTTTTTTTTTCTTTTTTCCTTTATAATGATATTCGAATGACGAAACCATTTGTTTGTCTTTTTATTTTATTTTTTTTTTTTTCGAGGATTACTTTCGAATCAAGCTTGGCTCTCAATTTGGTTTCTGACCATTCGATTTTTTTTTTTTTTACGGATGGCTTTTCCCATCAAGCGTGGCTCCTAATGTATTTTTCTTCAACTGATATAAAATGTTTGGAATTTGAAAACTCAGTTTTATCAGAAGCCTTCACTAATACCAGTTATGATGATAAAGTCTTATTCTTTGTATTTTCTTCAAGTTGTTTGCGAGTTTACGTTGTTGTTGTTGTTGTTGTTGTTGTTGTTGTTGTGTGTGTCGTGTGTGTGTGTGTGTGTGTGTGTGTGTGTGTGTGTGTGTGTGTGTGTGTGTGTGTGTGTGAGTACAACACTATGTTAATCTGACAGTAAATGGTTCCAGTCAGTCAGCCAGTCAGTGTGTGCGTGTGTGTGTGTGTGTGTGTGTGTGTGTGTGTGTGTGTGTGTGTGTGTGCGTGCGTGCGTGCGTGCGTGCGTGCGTGCGTGCGTGCGTGCGTGCGTGCGTGCGTGCGTGTGCATGCGTGCGTGCGTGCGTGCGTGCGTGCGTGCGTGCGTGCGTGTGCATGCGTGCGTGCGTGCGTGCGTGCGTGCGTGCGTGTGTGCGTGCGTGCGCGCGTGCGCGCACGTGTGTGTGTGTGTGTGTGTGTGTGTGTGTGTGTGTGTGTGTGTGTGTGTGTGTGTGTGTGTGTGTGTGTGTGTGTTCTGCGTGTCTTTATTTGGATTTGGTTTATCACCTATCATTTTCACCATCAGCTCATACTTTTAATGCATGCGGTATGCGAAAAAGAGTTCACGGCTTATAGGGCCCCTTTGAACACATCCTATATTCATAGGAACCATGTTTTTTTGTTTTTTTTTTTTTCGCACTGAAGAATTGTTTCCGAAGTGATGGGGTGACAGGAACAACGTTCAGACGAAGAAATCAAAGACCATTTCATCCACAGAAACTAGTAATCTAGGCAGATGTTTGTTTCCTAAGTTGTGAACCGTGTCATAAAGCATCCCTAGATCATGCCCAGCATGCCACCTCGAAATAAATCCAGTCGTCAATTCGTTAAAACTACTATAACATGGGAGAAACATACATATTGATGGAGGTACAGAAGGCTTCATCATTTTTTTTGTTTGTTTGTTTTTGTTTTTTTTTGTTCTTTTCTAAACTGATGGAACAGGCTCTGCATTGATTTCAGGACAAAAGTCACTCCCCGCAGGTAACCAGCTCTCCCTAACGAAAAAAAAATATTTTGTGTGATGAATGGTCATGACTGTCTGATGTGTAGTTGTGTGCTCTCATCAGCTTTAAAGTACAGTTTAAGTGTAGAAATGTGTTCTGTTCAGCTTGTTAGCGCTGAGTCGGGACACTGCAGGATTCCAGGAATGCAATAAACAAAATCAAAAGGCTGTTGTAGCTATTCCTAGGATTAACTATAACCATGGGAGAGACAGCTACATTGGTGAAGACACAGAAGGCTGTTGTAGCTACTCTCAGGATTAACTATGACTATGGGGGAGACAGCTACATTGGTGAAGACACAGAAGGCTGTTGTAACTACTCTCAGGATTAACTATGACCATGGCAGAGACAGCTACATTGGTGAAGACACAGAAGGCTGTTGTAGCTATTCTCAGGTTTAACTATGACCATGGGAGAGACAGCTACATTGGTGAAGACACAGAAGGCTGTTGTAGCTATTCTCAGGATTAACTATGACCATGGGAGAGACAGCTACATTGGTGAAGACACAGAAGCTGTTGTAGCTATTCTCAGGATTAACTATGACCATGGGAGAGACAGCTACATTGGTGAAGACATAGAAGGCTGTTGTAGCTATTCTCAGGATTAACTATGACCATGGGGGAGACAGCTACATTGGTGAAGACACAGAAGGCTGTTGTAGCTATTCTCAGGATTAACTATGACCATGGGAGAGACAGCTACATTGGTGAAGACATAGAAGGCTGTTGTAGCTATTCTCAGGATTAACTATGACCATGGGGGAGACAGCTACATTGGTGAAGACACAGAAGGCTGTTTGTAGCTATTCTCAGGATTAACTATGACCATGGGGGAGACAGCTACATTGGTGAAGACACAGAAGGCTTCGTCACAACCAGTGTGCAGCATTTGGGATCTGGACCCTGAATAGGAAGTGGTGCTGTTGCCAAGCGTGTAGTCAGTATCCTATGGGTCTGTAAAACAAGTGGCCACGCACAATGAAAGCACAATGGAGCACAAGTAAAGGGGGAAAACATCTTTTGTGGAGTTATTGAACATACCTCTTTATGCAAATCCAGTTTCTGAAGACGCCAGAGAAGTAAATGAAGGTGTAGTCAGAGTAGATAAACAGAAATCACAGCATACGTGCACACAAAAACGAGTCGATAATACATAAACTTCTAAATGAAGTCAAGTGTTGTACTGATTTTTATTCCTCCCCGATAGTTTCATCGCTGCATCATCACACACACACACACACACACACACACACACACACACACACACACACACACACACACACACACACACACACACACACACACACACACACACACACACACGCACACACACACACACACACACATTGTGTGTGTGAGTGTGTGTGTGTGTGTGTGTGTGTGTGTGTGTGTGTGTGTGTGTGTGTGTGTGTGTGTGTGTGTGTGTGTGTGTGTGTGTGTGTGTGTGTGTGTGTGTGTGTGAGAGAGAGAGAGAGAGAGAGAGAGAGAGAGAGAGAGAGAGAGATTCATTCAGATGATTTATTCAAATAAGAGGCCAAGGCCCCTAATGAAGGGGTGCATGAACACACGAGTACAATAGCTACATGAAATCAGATTGCGGAACGAAACAAGAATAATTCAAGGGCAATTTCAAAGTAAAAATGTCTGTAGACTTAAAAGCCTTGTACAAAAACAAAGAACAATTCTAAACAACTTCTACAGAAGTAGATGAACAACGTAGGCTCAGTTTCAACAAGGATCGCTGTCTGTAATGTTTGGCTTTAATAAACTTTTCTCTGATTGTCATGCGATGGCAACACATGATATCTAGACCAGAAAGTGTTAAGGGGGAAAGGAAGGTAAAGGGTTAATGAGGGTGAACACAGAGCTACAGTTCCGTTAGTAAGTGCACAGGCAATATAGTTCACTCCTCTGTATGTTTTGCCTGCAATCTGTTTTATTGTAGCAGCTGGCCCTTAACTGGGGTGAGAAGGGTTCGACAGAAAGGGGGAAAAATAGCAAGTTAATTGGTGTGTGGGGAGAAGAGAGAACAGATTGAGAGAAATCGGAGAAGAAGAAGAAGAAGAAGAAGTCGGAGAAGACGGAGAAGAAGAAGAAAGAAAAGGAAGAGAATAAGGAGAGGGGAAAAAAAAGAAGTCAAAGAGAAAGAGGACAGAGACAAAGAAGAGAAAGAGGAAGAAGTGGAACGAGAAGACGAACTAACGACTGGAGGTAAATGTGCAGAAAGCGCGAGACTGTGAGCAAGATCCAGACTGAAACATGAGCAAGAGGAGACTGGGTATGTTGGTGTGGAACTTGGGGAAAAATACTTAGGGATTCATGGAATCTTTCAGGTCATTTTTCTGTGTGTTGAAAGGGCATGTCATTCAAAAAAATAGCTAGAAGCATTATTCCTCGAAGAATGTGGATCGTGGAGAAAGATTAAATTAGAGGGATTACAAATGGAAATTCTACTATGTATGGAAACGTGTAAGTGAAAGGTGTTGCTAACATGTTGATAACGATGTGAACTGTTGACATATTAAGGTTGTTTATTCATGAAATTATAGAGTTAAATTACACATTTGTTGGACTTGGTTTCTGGAGTCAGATAGTGCTTTTGCCATACGGAGTTATGATGTTATGGTGAGGGTCTAGTTTGTTAAAAAAAAAAACAAAAAAAAAAACCCACACAAACAGAAATTGTGAATGGTATCTGTGTGTTTCTGTATGTTGACCTGATCCACAACATTTCACTGATGCTCATGAGAGCTGGACAGGACAGGACAAAGTGTAATTCGGTTTCAATTGATTTTTTTTTTTTACATTCAGGACATAATCATTACATATGCCATATCTAAATTAATGAGTGGCCAACACAGAAATGTCTAATCTGAATTTTGTTGTTACATTTTTAGATGCATGTCCATATGTAAGATTAAGTACGTTTTCAAGTCATTAACATCTCAAAAGTCCTGTAGAAATCAAATCTGTCGCTGTTATGAATATGATCAGTCCATTTCTGCCATCTGCAGTCAATCAACCGTTGTCGGAAAACACATACAAACTCTTAAGTATTACCAACCCCTTGATTCAGCCAAAAAATCCAAATCCGTATTCAAATAGACAAAGGCGCACTTTGGACACGCAGTTACTTTTGCCTTTAGCATTAAAGTCATACACCATATTGTACGCCTTAAGAGGAATTCTAAAGTCTTCCATTTGTAACAGTTTCAGCCAGCAGCAGAGACATCTGACAGCAGAAGTAATGTAAATGGACAATCGATTAGTTTCACCGTAAATTAGATCATTTGGAGTCCGTCGATCAATACCAAGAGAAACCTTTTCAGAACAAACATTTGAACAAATTCACAATAGACAGCTGCTTTTTCTAGTCCCCATAGCTCAGAGCCATACTGTACAATTGGTTGAACTTGAGAATCAAATAGTTTTATAAATAACATGAATAAAGAATTATTAAGAACATGTAACTTTTTCATGATACAAAACACAACATTTTTCGCTTTACTTGAAACGTCTTTGCATGCGCCAACAAAACTCAAGCGTGTTGAGAATAATATTCCTAAATATTTATAAGCATTGACAACTGGCATGGGAATACCATCGTATACCCACCTTTCCCTAACACTTAAATAACCACGTTTACGAAATACTATGATATTGCTTTTTTTCATGTTGACTTTCAACTGCAATGATCTATCGGCAAGGTGCAAGCTATCCAATTGTTTTTGCAACCCTATAACAGTTTCGGACATCAAAACAGCATCGTCGGCCAACAGAAGGATAAACAATTCAAAAGCGTCGAGCGATAATAAAGCACCATGTTTACCATTGTTGATTACATCAAGAGCTAACTCATTAATAAAGAAAGAAAATAAGATAGGGCTGTATGCATCTCCCTGCTTGACTCCTCTAGAACAATTAATATGGTCAGTAAGTTGTTGCTCCACAACGGACACTGGTTTCTTACTCTATTATACATACTTCTAATATATCTATGAAGTTTACCTTTAATACCATTTTTTGTCAAAATGGGCCAGAGGAGATTTCTATTAATGGAGTCAGACGCTTTTTTTTACGAAATCTATAAAAACTATGTATAACTTCCTATTGTAAGCAGACTGCTTCTGCACTAGTGCAAGCAATGTAAACATGTGATCAATAGTTGAGTAACCCTTCTTACAGCCTGCTTGATAATCACCTGTGATATTATTTTCCTCAACCCATTCTTGCAGTCGGTTATTAATAATTGCCCCAAAGATTTTACAACTAATATCACTAATAGAGATTCTTCTGTAATCGTTGGGGGTTATTAAAATCACCCTTAAAAAAAAAAAAAAAAACCTGCAAAATAACTGATTCAGTCCAGTTTTCTGGAAACGTACCTATATCAAATAATATATTAAACAATTTCAGAAAGAGTTGCATTACCTGATCAGAAGCATGTTTAAACAGTTCACCAATATGCCATCACGGCCAGCCGCCTTGCGATGTTTCCATTCTCTACATGCTAATACTACTTCGTCTTGTGTAATTGGTCGATTCATGTAACTGTCATCGTTGACACCAAGTGTTTGGTCAACACAAACGTTACTAACCTCAGACTGTAGTAGGGCCTGAAATGTTGAAACCATATTTCAATACTGATGTTATTCCTGGGCTGTTTTCTTTCTGAATAGTATCCCGAAATCATTTGACAGTTTATAGATGATACAAGTTTTTTGAACTAAAGAATTGTTGAGGTGTTTCTCTTTTCTCTTCAATAAATGTTTATGTTCTCGCCTAGCAACTGAGCAAGAATTTTTGTCCTCTGTCTTTAAAGTGCGACGACCGATACGAAGTAACCTCCTCACATTCTTCATCACACCAGTCACAGGGTACTTTGTTACTATTAATACACACACACACACACACACGCACGCACACACACACACACACACACACACACACACACACACACACACACACACACACGCACGCACGCACGCACACGCACACACACACACACACACACACACACACACACACACACACACACACCCCTTCTCATGCTGTCTGCACTGTCTTTCATGCCATCATTAAGCATTTTTAGCGCATAATGTATATCCACATCTAATAAACTTATAGCAACATCTATCTTTGTACGGATTCCATCACTACATAATGTACTACGAAACAAACTAACGTGTTCACCATTCCAGACTAGTTTTTTTCTTTAACATGTTTTTCTATCTTTTTGCTGGCATGTACATTATTTTCTTTAGGAAAAGCAGTAGAAAGTAATAAGGTAAATGGTCAGAATCATGCCTTCTAAAACATTAAGCATGCATGAATCATGCAAAAGAGCAACACGTTCTCTAGAAAATATGAAATAATCGACAGCACTGGCACCAGTATCAGACATGTATGTATAGCAACCTTCAAGACCACCTTTCCACACGCCATTGAAAATGCACAGATCTAGAGCAGTGCATATTTTTAGTAGAATTTACCATAATTATGCAATGTGCAGTCTTCGGAATGTCGATTAATACTGAGAGGCCAGCTATGGAAATGTTCATCAAGAACATTGTTCACAGATATATCTTGTCACATGTTAGAGGTTCTGCTATTGAGGTCACCATTTAATATCACATAAACATCCCTAGGTAACAATATATCTACATTCTTCAAGTAAATTAATATCATTATCAATATAAAATGGGCATAAAAAGGTTAACCTTCTGGAGGTATATAGCAACAAAAGTACAAAACATTCTTATCTATTCCGAATAACCTTTTATCGATCAAGAACACACAAGAGTTTCAACGATGAATGTCAATGATTTTAACAAAGGGAGACATTTCTTTTCTGAATAAACAAATCACATACCGCCTGAACACCGCCCTTGTTTAGAAAATGTAACTGCAGATTTACAAAAGACTTCATAACCAACCAAGATATCAGATCGACATTCGTCCATAAATGTTTTCAATCAACATATGAAATCAAACTAGTAAATAAACGTCATAAATTCACAGTCGGTTAGTTTAGAAAATAAGCCATTCACATTCCACGACAGGAAAGAAAAAAAGGTTTCTTTACATCAGTACACGCTGTGCCATTCACTTTTTTGCACGTGTTTTTCACAGTTTGTCCTGACTCGCCTTTCTGACCCACAAGAACGGTTCACTGTTGACACTGCCACAAGTGACAGGCGATTTTACCAGTGTAGCGTTTCTGCCAGTACCTTCTTCTGCCACACAGGTGTGTAGTCAAATGTTCATCAAGTGGCCGGCCACCCCCCTATCTGGACTCAACTAATCTGCTTTGGTCGTCGAGATAAAACGTTTTCCCGTCAATGAGGAGATGATAAAAAATCTGACCTTGCTTCTTCAGAAGGGGGGAAAGACCACGCCTTATTTCCCTAACATGAGAGGAAAAATCCTAATCCACAAAAATATATTACTCCCTTTTCATTTTCTCTTTGCTCTTAAAATTTTCGTTTTGTCTTTAAAAAATGAAGATGGAGCGATGATGGGAGAATCAGGTTTGACATTTAAAGTATGTACCCGATTGAGCTCAATGTCCCTAGTCAAATCTAACTCATCAGTCAATAGACAATGTATTTAACCTTTACATTGTTTGCTAGTTTCATTTTGATCTCTCGGGATACCATAGACAATTAGGTTATTTCGTTTTGATCTTGCTTCTAAATCATCAACATTTCTTTCTAATTGTTCAAGTCTCACACAGTGAGATCAGATCAGTGTTCTTTTTTGCTAGTACAGCATTCTCTTCTTGTAAAGATCCCACCTGCTCCCTCAGATCCTTCAATCCATGATGTAGTGCAGCGAACTGGTCATTCAAATCCTTTACACTCCTCTCCATGTCGGCACATTTCATGTTCATTTCCTTAAATGTACAGTTCATAGAGTCCAACACACCCATGATGTCAGCATTGGTGGGCTGCTGAGGAGAAGTGGATGTCGTCCGCCCACTGTCCGCCGATGAAGCGCCAGCCTTGTCCACTCTGGTGCTGCGTGATGAGCTGCCGAGCCAGGTCTGCTTAATGCTGTCCGACCTGGTCCAGGGTTCTACTCCACATCGCCACAGTGTAGAAGTAGTCCATCCCAAAACATCAAGGTGAGGAGCTGGCCAAGGGTTTGCACCGTCCGTCCTCGATCGTGGTGTCAGCATGGCGATCACAATGGTGGCTTTCTTCCTCGCTCGCTTCGCCATGAAAGATATGTAGACGGGGCTGAAGGATCCACATTTCGCTCTAAATACTTCTGGTCCTGATGGCATGGTGCATGACTGAAGTACAGGTCAAAGTATAGGATTGTACACTGACGATATAACTGACGATAGGACAATAAACTTCGCAGCTCATTAATCCTCCCTGCTCGAACTGTGACAGAGAGAGAGAGAGAGAGAGAGAGAGAGAGAGAGAGAGAGAGAGAGAGAGAGAGAGAGAGAGAGAGAGTAGTAGTAGTAGTAGTAGTAGTTTAGTAGTAGTAGTAGTATAGTAGTAGTAGTAGTAGTAGTAGTGGTAGTAGTAGTAAACACAGCGCTGTTGTTCCTTCACTCATTCATGACATATCAGCATACTCAAGATGTGATGATGTCAGTGGTGTTGCCGACAGAGAAAGTAGGTGACTGTGGTTGAAGTGTGGACTGGTCGTAGCCATCACCCATCACTTTGAGGCAGACTGTGGTCTTGTGTTTCTTCCACAACACATGACCTTGATGAACTCCTCTCTGAACCGCCTTCCAGTCAAACAATACAGGTAGAAATTCACCGCACTATTAGCGTTCGCCAGTGTGTCACCGATCGCGTAGATCATATATCGTTTAGAAAACTCAGAATCTCCATCAGTTGTGTATGCAATTTCAAAAAAATACAACATGAAAGTAATAGATATGGGCAAAGTCAGAACGAGGAAAGTGGTGGACACAACAATAACAGTCAAGGTCACAGAGCGTGCTGCTTTTTCACGGGCCTGAACTTGCTCAACATCCCCGTGGGATAATTGTCTGCTGGCTGCCTTGACTGACACAGCAAGTTTCCACACCAGAACACTGTTTGACACTGCCAAGACAGTGAATGGCAGAATACTGTATACTAAGAGCTCTATGTATACAAAGATATTGAAAAAATGAACATAAATGTCATCTTGCGACAACATACAAAAGTTTTGATCGACTGAAGGGAAGTACACTAGTAGACAGCCCCAATCAAATTGTGTGAGTAAAGGGCAGCAAAGAAGACAGAGATTCCAATAACGACCAATAGAACCACTCGACGACTACAGAGTACGTTGACACGATGTGGCCACACTACAGACATTGCCCTGTGTACTGACATACTGACGAGATACCAACCGCTGATCGTGGGACACCCTGTAGACAGCCAGGCGTGGATCTTGCATATGGCTTCACACTGTATTGCAGTATCCAAATATCGAAATGGCCAACCACAAAACGATCACTCTTGTATAGAGAGTCATTAAATCCAGAACAGCAATACCTATGAAGTAGATGTTGAAGGAGGACTCATCTGATTTCATTCGTAGCATGATCATGAGGATCATAAGGTTTCCAAAGGTTCCAAAAGGTAGAATAAAAACAGGACATATCTTATGCAAGTAAATTCGAATCGAATTAAAGAGAACCATTAACTGGTAGTCATCATCTGTGTCTGTGGACATGTCTGCTGTGGTGGAGTCATTCCAGCTGTCAGAGTGCAGTGAGGTCAGAACTGTCGGACTGAAGTCCACCATTGTCCTGGAATTTGAATGTTAAGAATGAACAAGTGATAAATCAACGAGAAACCCATGAGACAATTGATGACTAAAGAGCTTCTTTGATGGCAATGTGAAAGCGTAAATCTGCACACGCAACATTTGCCAATGACTCAAAAAGGCGTTATTGCACTGAATATTTATAAATTAGCATAAGAGTTTAAAAGCAATGATAAATGTAATTAAACAGGCTCTAAGAAGAGGCAGTATTCCGATGAAATAATGGTATGGTCAATGCATTTCACCGTTTATTTGGAAGTGAAATCTGCTTTTGCGAGCGCGTACACACACACAAAAAACAACAGAATTTTATTCACAAAGGCCAAAGCCCCATTTGAAAGGATGTGATCAATGACAATGGATATATGATACAGACGTGAATGAAAACTGAAAACTGCCATCCCAATATAAGCATGAAAACTGAAACCATACTATCCAAAACCTTAGCAAGTTTCAAAGTCCAATGGCGGCCTTTTCCAATCGTTGACAAACAGAACAACGTTTTATATGCTTTGGATGGCAGTCTATCACCTCCATTCGGGTTAATTCCAACTAGTATCTAATACAAGAGACACTAGAATTAATAGACAGGGGGAATCGATTCAATTCACCATATACAAGATCGTTCGGTGTTTCGGTATGTGCCCCTAGATACTTCTTTAACAAACAAATGGACACTTTCTGTCACTGATGAAACATCTTCTAAACCCCCAATTATAGCACCATATAGAACCATAGACTGAATCTGTCATTTGAAGATATCCAAG
>JADBJO010013504.1:0-5000 GCA_016801955.1 Conus betulinus | reverse complement strand
ATAAACGTACTCCAAGTTTATCCTGAATATGCGTGAGATATTTCATACAGAGGAAAAAACCGTCTTGGGCTGGTGTAACCGTTAGTAATGGCTATTCTGGTAAACATCGTCCATCGTCTGTGACCTATAATGAACATATTACAAATTTTCAGAAAGATCGGCCAAGAACTTTCTGAGATTTTCCATCAAGAAGAAAACCATAACAGGCCGTCAGTAACGGCTATAACGGTAAACTTTAACATCGGGCATCATCCGTGACCCATAATGAACATACCTACAATTTTCAGAAATATCAGCCACGTACTTTCTGAGGCATTCTATAAAGGAGAAAAACCGATACAGGCAATTACAGCCATTAGTACCAATGTAACGGGTAAACTAAAAATATTGGTCATCACCCGCGACTCATAATGAACATACCTGCTAATTTTCAGAACGATCGACCACGTAGTTTCTGATATATTCCATAAAAAAAAAAAAAAAAGTTATGGGTCGTTCTAGGCAGTAGTAACGGAATATAACGGTAAACTAAAACATCAGGCATCATCCGTGACCCATAATAATTATACCTACAAGTTTTCAGAAAGATCGGCAAGTACTTTCTGAGATATTCCATAAAGAAGAAAAACCATTATGGTCCATTAGTAACGACTATAACGGTAAACTAAAACATCGGGCATTATTCGTGACCTACAATGAACATACCTGCTAATTTCACAAAGATCGGCCTAGTACTTTCTGAGATATTCTATGAAGAAGAAAAAACAGTTACAGGCCGTCACAGCCGTTAGTAACGGTATAACGGTAACCTAAAACATCGGGTATCATTCGTCACCCATAATGAACATACCTACACATTTTCAGAAAGATCGGTAAAGTACTTTCTGAGACATTCTATAGAGAAGAAAAACCGTTACAGGCTGATACAGCCGTTAATAACGCTATAACGGGGCAAACTAAAACATCAGGCATCATCCGTGACATATAATGAACATACCTGCTAATTTTCACAAAGATCGCCTTAGTATTTTCTGAGATATTCCATGGAGAAGAAAAAACCGTTACAGGCCCTTACAGCCGTTAGTAACGGCTATAACGGTAAACTAAAACATCAGGCATCATCTGTGACCCATAATGAACATACCTACATTTTTTTTCCAAAAGATCGGCTAAGTACTTTTTGAGATATTCTATAAAGAAGAAGAAAACCTGTTACAGGCTGTTACAGCCATTAGTAACGGCTATATGGTGTAAACTAAAACATCGGGCATCATCCGTGACCCATAATGAACATACTTGCTAAATTTTCACAAAGATCGGCCAAGTACTTTCTGAGATATTCCATAAAGAAAAAAAAAGTTGCACGCCGTTACAGCCATTAGTAACGTATATAACGGTAAACTAAAACATCGGGCATCGTCCGTGATCCATAATGAACATACTTACAAATGTTCAGAAAGATCCACACACACACACACACACAGAGAGAGAGAGAGAGAGAGAGAGAGAGAGAGAGAGAGAGTCATTTCTTCATTCCCATCTAAAGTACTCTCTGTTCTATAAGAACTGAGTACAAAAAACCTAATTCAGTCAATGTGCAATAAATAGATTTGATCGCCTCCAAGTAAACGATTTTTCAGTCGAAAAACATCAGTTAAACCCAGTGCGTGTACTATTCCATTTACAGCTTCAGTTTCTAACTTGCTATGGGGTTAACCACATATTCTATCTAGGACAGAGATAAATGAACTGTTGAAATCACTTCAAGCAGTACTTAACTGACAGGGAACCGATCAATAGGACATATTGGACTCGACAGGCAAGACAAGAAACGGTTTGGTGTGGAATACCCTCAAAGCCATGCGCAACACACTGCACTCATACCACTGAGAGAGAAGCTTACGCTGGAGTTAAAAAAAGAAACACATAAAAAACTGCAGTTCAGATCAAAAACACACAGCTGCAACCTGGGGATGCTAACTCTGAATACTTTCACACACAAAGCACGGTAGTTATATAGGCTTCGCTTGTACAACAGTTTCCTTTTGACGTAATCCCTGTTAACGGCTGACCTCTCTCTCTCTCTCTCTCTCTCTCTCTCTCTCTCTCTGAGTGCACGTCCCCGCCCATGTGTGTGTGTGTGTGTGTGTGTGTGTGTGTGTGTGTGTGTGTGTGTTTGTGTTATTTGTGTGCTTATGTGTGCGCGCGTGCGTGCATATGTGTCTGTGTGTGAGCGTGTCAGGTATTGATTTGGCAAAATGGTCATCTGGTTCTGAAAATGTGTGTGTGTGTGTGTGTGTGTGTGTGTGTGTGTGTGTGTGTGTGCGTGCGTGCGTGCGTGCGTGCTGCGTGCGTGCGTGCGTGCGTGCTTGCGTGTGTGTGTGTGTGTGTGTGTGTGTGTGTGTGTGTATGTGTGGAAAAGAGAGAGAGAGAGAGAGAGAGAGAGAGAGAGAGAGAGAGAGAGAGAGAGAGAGAGAGGAAAAGTGTGTGCGTGTGTGTGTGTGTGTGTGTGTGTGTGTGTAAACCCAATCCCTGTGCTGCATGAAATAACTGATTGGGTTTTGCAGCCGCTTCGCATGGTTCTGCAGCAGTGGGGCAGCTGCAATGATCAGTTCCTCACAGACTTTTTGGACAGGTGGCAGTGACGTGAGTTCGGAAATCAAATCAGTCTCGTCCATTTTCCAGCCCTTTGTTTCAGGTGGTGGCAAGACAGGTGCTGCAAGTGGGCCTGACGCCAGACCGAGGCTTGGTAGTGGCAGCCCTTAACGTGTGATACAAAAGTGCATCTCTTGTCGGAGGAAGCTTCTCTATTGTCACCCTTTTGACAAACAGCTCACTCGCATTTCGTTGATGGTGGTGGCGGTGGTTGCACCATTGACTCTGCAAACGAACTGCTCAGCCTCCTCAATGGTCTGATCAGTAAGAACAGGACCCTTACCAAGGCCCTTCAAAAGATGATGGTGATCTGTGAAAACATCCCAGCATACCGACGCGTGCATGTACGTTCGCTCGCTCCTATCCACACACACACATACACACACACATACACACGAAAAAAAAAGGTAGATAGACACTCAAGGTCTGACCAGCACGTTGGGCTAATGTGTAGGTCAGACATCTGCTGAACCGTAGCCAAGAGACCCTCTTCTTCATTGTCTCTCCTTGTTTGTTAATCTGTCAATCATGCCTAGTATGGTCTCAAAACGGATTTGGTGTAGCGTATATGGACTAGTCCGTACGCAGTGACGTCTCCTTAATGAAACTGAAACTGAAACTCCTTCTCGACCAGATCCAGCCGGAAGTCTTGTTGGCTGGCTCTGCCATTGCCTTCGGATTTCTGGTGCTCTTCTTACCTGAAATTTCGAGGTCATAGTCTGATGCACCTATAAATCTCCTTGCTCCAAATTCTTTGGCATGGGGTCGGGCTGGAAGCTAGATTCCCTCAAACTGCTCGCTAGACCGACCCACCTTTCAGTCTTATAGAGGTGCGCTTGCTCCATTGTTTTTTGTTTGTTTGTTTTATTTTGTCTTTGTTTTTTTTTGCTTGTATTTGTTTGTTTGTTTGTTTGTTTGTGTGTTTGTTTGTTTTTTAAATAGCACAGTGAGTTCGATCAGAACTATTTCTTTAAATGAACCTGAGTGGAGAACAATATCCGGTGTCATGCCACTCTTCCTGATGATCGCTGGATGGTTTCTCCCATTCTTGAAGGTCTGCTGTGTATTTCCAGTCATCTGCTCTTTCCCGTAAATTCTGCTTCCATGCTCTTGACATTACAGTTGTACCAGACCATGAATTGTGGCCTTATGTCGTGTAGAACTTTGTTCCTGGAGCTACTGGTGGCGTAGGTCTTCCTAAAGCAGTACGAACATGTGCGATCTCCTGAGCGCTTTGTTGTGCCTTCATGTCTACCTTCCCTGGGTTAATGCTGCTTTCCATGAACTCAGGACATGTTCCACTGTTAGTTTGCCATGATAGAGTGGGCACGTGGGGTCATCTGATTTTCCCCGTTTGTGGTGTCCTGTGTTGGATCACTGCAGGCATCACACAGTGACTCAGGAGCACTGCAGTAGGTGGTGTCCTGTGTTGGATCACTGCAGGCATCACACAGCGACTCAGGAGCAGTGCAGTAGGTGGTGTCATGGCGGCACCTTCACTGTTGTTCTAGGAAATTTTTACACAGATTCCTAGCGTGGAATTTGTAACATGCCAGGTTTCTTGTTGTCATGGGAAAACTGAGCGGTGAAACGTACTGTCTAAAATGGATGGTAGATGTTCATTCTTCATGATCTGTTTGCTCTTATGGCCTTTTTTTAATCTTTGTGTCACAGCTTTGGTTGTTGTTAATGTTTTACAAGTTTTTGTGTGTTTGTTGTTTGTTTGTTGTTTGTTTGTTTGTTTTTAACCTGAAGGAGCTTGAGGGATGGGGTGGGAGGTGAAATTGAGGGGAATGCATGGCATCCTTACCTTGGTGCAGTGTGATTAGCCCCAAGGATATCAGTAGATCAGTTGTCACGTTATTTGTTGACTATGTAAAGAATATAGTTCTCTATTCTTCTAGTGGTGTCTTCATAGGACAGGGCCTTTTTCCTGAGAGGTGACAGCTCTGCAAAGGGATGTCCCAAACTACAAGGTTTTTTTTTGTTTGTTTGTTTCTTTTGTTTGTTTGTTTGTGTTGTGTTTTTTCCAGTGGATACGACAAAGACATATTCCCAGTATCACAGATGTGATCTGGAGGGTTTGAAAAACTTGCACAAGCTCAGGCAGGATATTCCAAAGACTGTGTTCAAAGTTGTTCAGGTGATGTGCACGTATTATGACAAGACAATGTGCTTGTTGCCCTCCCTTGAGTTTTGGACACTGCCCACATCCTGAAGGGTTGAACGATTTGAATTGATATTGTATTGCCAGAGGGCTTAAAACATGACACCTGCGTACAGACAGGGAAAGAAGAAGGAAGTAAGAAATTGAGTAGTGACGACATTGTAATGGAAGGACTGGT
>JADBJO010013503.1:47500-52130 GCA_016801955.1 Conus betulinus | reverse complement strand
TCAGAATGATTACTTCTATACCGGAGTGTAGTCCCATGGCATTTCATGCCCACTCTTTCTGAGCTTTCCTAAGATAGTTATATTTCACAGCCGACCGCGCGCGATGTGCACACCACACACTACACACAAACACAACCCACAACAACACCCAAAACCACACAACACACACAACACACGTCACACGACGCACACACACTCACTCCGCACGCGCGTTACGCACTCACATACATTAGCTCTTGAATTCGAGGGGTTGAGTGAATCTAAATCTGAGTTAGAAACTCCCTCCCCACACCTCCACATCCTGCCCCTGTTACAATACTGTGATGATTTTTGGCATGGTTTCATGAAGACTCCATTGAATCGAAAATCAGAATGATGATAATGATATAATACTAATAATAAAGCGTGAAATACTAATAATCAATAATATAAAGTTACCATTAATGGTGATGATGGATAATAAACAATATGTAGTATCGCATTAATCAGACTAATCGTAAGCGCTTACAAATACATGAAGAGAGAAAAGGACGGTGAATGAACCCAAATCAAAGAATAAATATGCAATAATGCGCATGACCTTACAAAACAAGTATAGCGATATTTGACACACACTTCACATCACGCGCTCTCAAGAGCCACACACACAACACACACACGATCCCCACACATTGCCTCACAACGCACACAACATCCCTGCCGCACGCCGACACGAGCGCGACATATCCACACCATAAAACACAACACACCCCATGCTGGAAACACACACAACAACAACACTACAACAAACAACAACACAAAAAAAGCACTACAACACACAACAACACAAACGACACACACACACACACATGCGTACAACGCACACAACACACACACCACACAACACACCCACCGTGCGGAAAAACAAAACACACCAACATACAACACCATACAACAACACCCCACACACACACACACACAACATACACACAACACACACGGACACACACCCATGCCGGAACAGCCACACTAACCACACACAACACCACACCCAACACCCACACACACACACACACACGCCTCCACTAACACGGCCTCACTCACGCACTCATCGCCAAGCACGACAACACACACACACCACACACCACACACCGACAAACACACACACACAGTCTCAGATCACTTTGATGTTAAGTGGAAGAAAGACTTCTATTGGATTGGGTAGAGAAATGTTTATTCTTAAGAGGAAGGAAGAACAGAGGTTTGAGCTAACGCAACAGAATGAATGTAACACTTGCCCATTTCCACTTCCAAAAAAAAACAAAAAAAAAAAAACTAAAAGATTAAAAAAACAAAACAAAAAAAAGAATAAAAAAAAACCAAAAAAAAAAAAAATTAAAAAAACTCATACCAACACAAAAAAAACCAGAAAAAAAACAACAACAAAAAAAAACAAGAAACAAAAAAAAAATATACAACAAAAACACCAATAAAGACAAGAAACCAAAAAACCAAAACAACTGAGCTAGATCGCTGGTAAGTGTTTGGTCGTTGTCTACTATTCAACTCCTTAAGTATTACAGAACCTGTCTCCAGCTACTCACTGGGGTTTGCTATTGTAAACTGGACGGGGGGGTTAGGGGTGGTCAGCGGTTGGGAGGGGGGAGGCTCAGTTCCAATAATCTCCCCCCCCCAACACACACCACACCACCCACCCCCAGCCCCCACGCTACCATCCTCCCCCACGAAACTCAGGTGAGCGTGCACTCGATTGATGCTTTTTTTTTTCCTCGCCATGGGACGATTTGAGAAATTCATGTGGGAGATGGTGATTTGGCAGCGTATGCGCATGGGGGAGGCGCGGTCTGGATCTAATCCCGGGGATTGAGGAAGGGGGGGGGGGGGGGGGGAGGGGCGAGAGCGCGGACGGTGGGAGGATGGGGGAGTTGGAGGGGGGGGGGAGGTTGAGTGTAGGAACGCGCCCTTTCTCACTCGCCAGGAAAGTTATTTCGAGCGCGGAGTGAGTTTCGGAACGAACACCCGGCAATTGAGGGATTAACAGACACAATCATATGTATAGCCTATATAGATTCCTTCATTACAGTAATGAAACAAAAAAGTCAGTTCTGAACAATTGTCACAACAAGAACGTCCTGTTCCTACAGTAAATCTAATGACAAAAAATGTCATGTCTGAAAACTTGTCACCAACAAGACCATCCTGTTCATACAGTAATTCCAATGAAAAAAAGTCAGTCTGAAACTTGTCACCCACAATTCATTCTGTTCATACAGTAAATTCTGATGAAAAAAAGTCAGTCTGAAACTTGTCACCAACAAGACGTCCCTGTTCATACAGTAAATTTTCTAATGTGAAAAGTGGATGCACTGAATACGTCTGCTACGGACACAAACGACATCGAGAGAGAATATTGGGTACAGCGTGCGCTCAAACTCTTTTTAGTAATTATGTTACTAATATGATTTGGCCATGTGGGCATATGTACGACTTTTTCACAAATAAACTGAGCAAGTCAGTTAATAAAATAACGAGAAAATGAGTTCAGCAGCGAGGCGGCTGGTAGGCAAAGTAAGTAGATACGTAATGTCCGTATTAAACCCACACTGTGCGGATCAGACCATTGAGCGCCTTGCGAAACGTGTGTGTGTGTGTGTGTGTGTGTGTGTGTGTGGTTGGTGTGTGTGTGTGTGTGTGTGTGTGTTGTGTGGTTGTGGGTTACTCTGTGTGTGTGTGTGTGGTGTGTGTGTGTGTGTGTGTGGTGTTGTGTATGTGTGTGTGTGTGTGTGTGGTGTGTGTGTGTGTGTGTGTGTGGTGTTGTGACACGTTTCTCTCAGATCAACCGAGCACGCTCGGCCTACCCCGCCAGTACCTGGTCCTGGGCCGAACGTCTCTGGAGGTGATCACCTACAAGAAGTGGTGCTATGACTTGGTTGTCAGCGTGCTGGACTGCAGCCTTCCCGCGCTTTGAACAGATCAGTCTCTGAGGCGGTGGACTTTGAGGTCAAACTGGCCGATGTGAGTGAGAGATGAGAGAGAGAGAGAGAGAGAGTGAGAGGTGTGTGTGATGTGTTGTGTGTGTGTGTTGTGTGTGTGTGTGTGTGGTGTTGTGTGTGTGTGTGTGTGCGTGTGTGTGCGTGCGTGTGTGCGTGTGTGTATGTGTGTTGTATCTGTGTGTGTGTGTGTGTGTGTGTGTGTGTGTGTGTGTGTGCGCGCGCGCCGCGCGCGCGCGTGTATGTGTGTGTGCGTCGGCAGTCTGTCGGTGTGTCGGGATCTCTCCACACAATGCATATCCAGACAGTTGATGGCTTTAAATGAATCAGTTGTTCTTCAGGGTAGCAGATTACAAACACGTATGACTGAACATCTAAACGTATCCATCAACTCTAAAGGTTTCAGTTGAAACCATCATCTCTGTGGGCACAACGAGACTGATCTGTTGCCTTAATTAAGTTTGTGATACATGAATACGGAGACCCTGTCGGGTTTTCACCATGGTTGAATTTTCCCGCCTTCTGGATATGTGTCTCTTTGATTCTGCATCTTGGTACATGTTCCTTTCGCTGTGGTCTACTGTGTTTCTATCTTTGTGGAGCCATTCACGTGTCTCTTCTTCGGGAAGATTTTACCTATTTTCACCCCCAGCCTTCTTCCATACCCTGTATGGGGATGTCGGGAAACCTCTCGGTGTCAGTTGTGTCCCCGGCTACCAGAAATTTGTGTGATTCATTTCCTCTTCTCTCTCTCTCTCTCTCTCTCTCTCTCTCTCTCTCTCTCTCCTCTCTCTCTCTCTGTTTTGGGTCTTGCTACAATCGGTAACATGCTAGTTTTTGTGTTGTATTTGATGAGAGGGAGAGTGGCAGTGAAAATGGCACTGACTGTTCAGGGCTGCTGTTTGTATGAATTTAAATCTTTTTTTCTGATACGAAAAAAAAACCCAAAGAAACAAAGGAAAAGAAGAAGAAGAAGAAGAAGAAGAAGAAGAAGAAGAAGAAGAAGAAGAAAAGAAGAAGAAGAAGAATAAGAACCAATTATTGTGTTGAATAATCTATCCATCTTGATTCATGATTATTATATTATAAGCCTTTTCGTATTCCTGTGCTTGCCAGATTTATCCCAGGTCCCTGAGGGCTTCATCAGTTTCATCGGGTAACCACAAGACATTTGTCTTGAGCCAGTTGGACGCCGTTTATCCCAACGTATGTACAAGTACCCATTCACCCCCACCCCTCCTCGACCCCACCCTACTCCCTGTTTTTTTTTTTTTTGTTTTGTTTGGTTTTTTGTTTTTTGTTTTTTTTTTGGTTTGTTTTTTGGGAGGTGGGGTGGGGTGGGGGGGTGGGGGATGGCGTTTTTGTTTTTGTTTTTGTTTTTTGTGGGGTTTTTTTTGGTCCTTGTCAGTTCCCTATGGATGATTGTTTTCTCCTTCTGTTCCTAATGGTTTCTTCCTTTCTCTTTGTTTTCTATCTCCTGTTTCTGTTCTTCCCTCTTCTCCTCTTTCGTTCATAAATGATGGTGTTCAGCTAATGCTGAAGTAAAAGTAGTGACAGTACATTTTATGTCATTGCATTTTTTTTTTTTTTTTTTTTTTTTTTTTTTTGACATGGTTTTGCGATGGCTTGTTCGTGTGCAA
>JADBJO010013503.1:35000-37500 GCA_016801955.1 Conus betulinus | reverse complement strand
GGGGGGGGGGGAGAGCAGCGGGGGCAGGGGGGGGGGGGGGGGAAGCTTCCCCCGGTGTAGGAAGCGGAATGAAAAAAGACGTGCCCTTTATAAAGCTGTCGCCGGCCACAGGGACGGGGCGGGGGGGGGGGGGGGGGGGGGGGGGGGTCAAAGAAATCAAGGACACCCGCTCCCCGCCCCTCTTCCCTTCTCCCCTTCGTCCGGCCATGGGTACAGCGACAAATAAAACAAGGAAGCGTCCGAGTAAGGGTCAGAACTCCTGCGCGCGTGCTCCAATCCATTCAACATTTCAATTGCTTCCCCCCTTTTGAACACCCGTGTTTTCTCACTGCTTTTCGTATGATTGTATGTATACCTCAGCATGGAAACGGGTTTTTTTTTTTTTTTTTTTTTTTAAATTAAATTTATCGGGTGGAATGGGTTCCGCTACACAGTAGTATTGAACGGTTTTAGTCATGTAACTTGTAGCGTGAGTAGGTTTTAATCACACATATGCCTCGGAACGGTTTATTCTCAGGGAGTTCCTTCAAGTTTTGGGCGAACAGACCTCGACATTCAATCTCTTGTGAGATACCGACCACGCCAAGAACGTCCTGAAATCTGCTAGAGCTCTGTCTTGCTTTCTGAAAGTTATTGTGCGGACAAACAGAGTGACAGACTGACATAAACATGTATCAGAGAGAGAGAGAGAGAGAGAGAGAAGAGAGAGAGAGAGAGAGCAACACCAGTACTCTATCTATCGCGGCTGTACCTAGGCGCAGATGGAAGTGGGGGGGGGGGGGGGGGGACAACTGTATGCCGATCACGTCATAAAGGTACCTCACCACCCTCACGTTCTTCGAACCGTTGTTTTGGGGTTGTTTGTTTTGTTTTGTATCAGTTTTTTTTCCCTCCCAATCTTGGTGTCATCGATGTGCAGGCTACAGACGTTGTGGAGTTCATCCGAGATGCCATGCAAGAGGTCATTAATCAGTCGCGATGGATCGACAACGCCACCAAGGCCAAAGCTCTGGAAAAGGTAGGTCACTCTGACAACAATCGCGTAATTCTAAAGCCTGGGGGAATTACGCTTCTTGAATTGGTGAAACGAATCGAAATTAGAGAGAAGTGGGATAGAGTGGAAGAAAGAAAACAGGGGCAACAAGCGAAGACATTCAAAACATCCGGACGTACGTAAACTCCCAAGTGTGGCTCCCAAGTAATGAATCTTAAAACCATTCTTTTTAGGTTAAATAACACACATTCACTCCAAGTACCATCAGTGACACAGACACGTCACAAACTCACTCACCTTTCTGTCAGAATTGAAAGCAAACACAAATAATCAATAAATAAATGAGGACAATTTCAATAGCGCCCATCCTAACAACGTACGCTACAGGGCGCTTTACAAGTTTTAACAATTCAACATCTGAAAAATATAAGCAGAAACAAACACACACACACACACACACACACACACACACACACACACACACACACACACACTTCTGCATTCACGAGTCATAAACACACACACACACACACACACACACACACACACACACACACACCACACATGCGCGCGCTCGCGCATGCACGCACATTGGGACATAATATTGCATACATAAACACACTAAATGACCGATGAACAGCTCATTTCTACTATTCAAATGACACTATATCAAACAACAATAAACCAACAACGATGATGATGATGATGTCGTGGTATTCACACGGTTTTGATGATGATGATGTAATTTTTTTTTCCAGTCTGAGAAGCTGCAGGCGAATGTGGGTTACCCCGAGACCTTGCTCAATAAGACTCACCTGGAGACCTTGTACAAAAACGTGAGTCGTGGACATGAAAAGAAAAAAAATGGTTCATGCTTGCCTGAATGGATGTGTGTTGTTAAGTCAGGCAGTTGGCCCATCCCTCAGACAATTACCTGTGTATCGATGCAAGGATGTGTTCTTATGTCATGTGCAGAACTGTGTTGGTATACCAGCATCTCTTTGTAGGAACCCGTTTCGCTGTCGGCTCTTGCGCGGATAGGTTTTTTTCTGTCACAATGTCCATTTTCTAATATCATAAAAACTCTCTCTCTCCTCTCTCTCTCTCTCTCTCTCTCTCTCTCTCTCTCTGTGTGTGTGTGTGTGTGTGTGTGTGTGTGTGTGTGTGTGTGTAAGCAATCTGTAGTGGTGGCTTGCTCAGACTATTAGGTACGTGACGCATTCTGTAAACTAAATGCAGTTCTCTCTCTCTCTCTCTCTCTCTCTCTCTCTCTCTCTCTCTCTCTTCTTTTAACTTAAAGGAAAATCATTAGTTCCACTAGACAATCCGGACAAACAGATGACAGGACAAAACACGATGCATTTCGACCTCTTAGGGCTTCTTCGGGCAAAACAATAACTATTTAGGACAATGACCGCGAAAAACGAACAACCCCTTTATCTTTGGGTTTTCGTTCAACACCCCCTTTTTTTCTTTCTTTTTTTTTTTTTCTTTTTTTGCCAAATA
>JADBJO010013503.1:0-20000 GCA_016801955.1 Conus betulinus | reverse complement strand
CCCACTTGCTGCAAATTTTATGTTGTCTTTCTAGTCAATCTGGGTTGTACGTTTTCAATATGGTCGGGTTACGTGGTAAGTATTTAAGAATGAAATTGATATGCGCGCGCGCGCGCGCGCGCGCGCGTGTGTGTGTGTGTGTGTAACAGGGGAAATAAATAACTTACTTTTGCAGTCCGGAGGTAAATTCCTCACCACTCGACACCGTGGATCGGGATCCTTTTCTTTTCCTCTTCCGCTCAGTTGTGTTCAGTGCAGCTGAACTGATGTTCATACGATTGTGGTCCATTTTCGTTCTAACACAAGACGTGATGTAACATTTTATCGACTGCCATGAATGACTGCATCATTCAGGCGAATTGTAGAAAGCACGAGATACGGGTATTACCAACGTGATCCTGCGTGGCAGGCGCATCCTCCAGAGCACTCTGTTGTGTTTGACGTCATGCTCGTGCCCGTGTGTTAGAGGGACGAGAAGGGGACGGATGGAGGAGATGGGGGACTGTGTGTGCGTCTGGGAGGGGGTGGTAGGTCACACGTGATTTACAGGGCTATTTCAAAGGTTCGTATAAATTTACAAGTGGTTTGATTTTCAGGTCGCCAGATTAACGCCGACAAACCTTCCCAAGACAAACGAATAAAATGGTCGTAGTCTATACCTCTGATATAGGTTTGTTGTAGATCCTCATACCGCCGCTGTCCACTTCAGGTCTATGATACAACGGTGCCCCTGCGCGCGTGCACGTGTGCGTGCGTGCGTGTGCGCGCGAGCGTGTGTGTGTGCGTATGTGAGTGTACCTGTGTGTCTGTCTGTCTGTCTGTGTTCGTAGTTGAATCGACTGAATGGTTGGTGGGTTCGTTCGTTTCTCTGGCTGATTACTAAAATAAGCAAAAGGAATGAAATAATTGATCGTTGAAGTGACTGGTTGATAAACCTAACTCGGGTTTACATTTTTTTTTTTTTTCACAGTCTTGGGTTTATCCGGCTGATTACAACAATACGCGAATGAATGGACCAGTTGATCGATGAAGTGATTGGCTGATAAAAACGTAATTCTGGTTCACAATATTTTCTTTTTCAATCTTAGATCGTCAGTACAACCATGAGTTAATCTGACTTCACAATATTTTTTCTTTTTCAATCTTAAGATCGTCAGTACAACCATGAGTTAATCTGACGATAAATTTGTTTCAGTCAGTCAATCTTAGATAATGTGAGGGTTTTGTGTCATTGTTCTCCTGGTTTTGAGCACCCTCTTATCCCCCACCCCCACCCACCCTTCCCCCTATTTAAAAAAAAAAAACACAAAAAAACTAACAAAAAATATCTTCAGGCAGTGCTGTATCTGTTCCAGGGCGAACATGGTGATGTCCAAACTCCATGAATTTTTCGCAGGCCTTCAACTGCCCCGCTGGATCCAACATGAATCCCCCAGACAAATGTCAGCTGTGGTGAATGTGCCTTTCTCGCTCAGCCCACTTTACTGTGATGAGAGCTGTTGATGTGACGTGTCCTCTTCAATCAGTCCCCACTAATGTAACCTGGTGTCGTAGTGACGTGTCTCCCGCTCAGCCCTCATTGATGTAGTGTGGGTGGTGGGGATGTGTGTCTTGTTCAATTTCCAATGTGGATTGTGGGTAATGTGTGTGTGTCTCTCAATCAGACGTGTTTACAGTATTGTGGGTTGTGATGACTCGTGTCCGTTGCTCAGTTTGGACTGTTATTGTATACAGCCACAATCTTGGGTACTTTAAGGATTGCCCAATCTTAAGTAAAAAAAAAAAAAAAAAAAAAAAAATAACTTGAACATAAATAATTCTGACCAATCTCTCTCTCTCTCTCTCTCTCTCTCTCTCTCTCTCTATATATATATATATATATATATACGCTGGTCCAGAAATAATTCAAGGCGTCTAAAACCGCATTGAATACCTTGTTCTTTTTGAAGTGCATTTATTGTTAGTAATGACTTCTGATGATACAGAGTTTTACCCAGAACAGCTGACCGGTGACAGTCCACATCAAGTTTGTATGAAATGCTGAAAGTCTTGTAAGTTTCGAACATATACTTATTATTTTAACAAAATGGTTCTTTAATGTGTTCTCTATGGTCAGCAAAAAGCGCCTAACGACATGGCTGAATTACGTATGTGATGTATAGAAGGATAGACAGACAGGTAGATTGATACAGACCTAGATATACAGACATTTTTAAAAATGGCTACAGCAATGCAGTGTCCAAAAAACACTATGAAGTCATTAAATACCTAACCTAATCATAAGAAACAGGTTCAAATATTATTACTTGCTGTGCCATTTAGGGACCATTGAAGGTCAAAGTTCTCTCCGAACAGTGCAGGAAGTATTTAATGTTTTTGTTGCAAAGATGTGTGACTTCTAAATCCAGTTTGTTATCTGCAGTACTAATACAGTATCTATAGCATGCAGATACCTTAATGTTTAGTTTTGGGTATCAATGTAAAGCCTTAGGTACTGAAGATTGTGGCTGTTTCTGTGTTACAAGTGCCCCTCGCATAATCCCAGAGTTTAGTAAATGACCCCCTTTTAAAATAATTGAAAGTGTCTCTCACTCCATCTCCATTACGGCAATGTGATTGTGGTGATGATCTGTCTCTCACTCAGTCTCTGTTAACGTAATGTGGATTATGACGACGTGCAAACTTATTCAGTCTGAATTGACAATGTGCATTGTGGTGACGCGAAATCAATCACATGGTCTTCACCCATTTGTAGATTGTGGTGATGTATATTCCCCACTTAATCAGCTCCGAGGTAAAGTGGATTGTGATGACGTGTGCCTTCGACTCAATCCACACCGACTTAATGTGGATTGGGGCCAGGTGCATCTAACCCTGTCTACAACCGTGAAATGTCGACTGTGATCGTTTACAATGACCTAAAGATATGAGTTCCCCAGACTATCAAATGCGAATGCCTCACAGTTAGTGTACGTAAATGTGGATTAAGCTGATATGTATCCATCACTCAATCGACAACGACGTTACGAGGATCGTGGTAGAGTCCGTCTCAGAGTTCATTGACTTAATGTGGACTATAGTCTCGGAGTCCAATTACGTTGACGTAACGCGCATTGTGGTGACGTATGTCTCTCAGTCAAGTTACATCACATAATGCATACTACGATGGCGTAGGTATATCATTACCTTGTCTTCGTTTGAATTGATGATTGTCAGTAACTCAACATTGACGTGACGAAACATCAGCTTTTCATTGCATTGTTTTTTTTCTTCAGCTCCGAAACAAACTCAGGATCGTAAAGTATTGTTAGGTATAATAATAAAAAAAAATGTATATTAAAAAGGAACAACAACAACAACAAAATAATACAAAACAAGCAAAAAACTAAATCTATACATTTTCTCATAACACTATTTTTTAATGTGAAAGATATCGGTAAAAGTATACATACACAAATAAAATAACACCTCGTCAACGAGAAAGAAATACCAACTGCATGTGCAACGACAAAGGCAAGTCATGAAATCTTCTAATAGTAGTAATTTCTGAACACTGAAGACTAGTTTTCATGCTTAAAAAATCAACACTTTCAGAATGAAAGATGCGACTGCCCAACAATAACATGAGCATCTTTAAATCTGAAACACAAAATAAAGAATCACGAATTATACATATAATTAAAAAAAATCATAATATTTCTAATTTACAGAATAAATCTCTTCATAAAAACATCCCCCCCCCCCCCCCCCCCCCCCCAAAAAAAAAAAAAAAAAAAAAAAATCGTTTCTGACTTTAATCAGAAATGGATTTACCGAGAAGACTTTTATCAGGATTAGTCATCCTGCCACGATTGTCCACACGCATGCACCGCACCCACCCATCCATTCATTACCCTCCCTCCCCTCACACACACACAAACACAAATGTACATGTACGACTTTTTGGTTTCAAGATCTAAAAATACCCTGAAAAGAATGTAACTGTGCAATATTAAAGTTCAGTTGAAAACACTTGTTGATGAGTGTGTGTATATTTACAGACTGACAACCACTAGACTGACCACCTTGTGTTTGAGTAAGGTCGTCTGGCAGCATATACTAAGCATCCCGTTTCCAGTGCAACAGGAAGTAGTAACTTTCAGCCATTGCTCACCGTGCTTTCTTCCATACGAAGTATTACAATGTCATAAACAGCATCTAGCTTTGCATACATTGTGTGCATGAGGGAACACTGAGAAATTGCCTTACCCTGTGTTGTGTCTTTAAATAAACGATCTTTGGTAACCAATTGATAATTAGTTAGGACTGCAGAGCAACACTGCAACTTTTGAAAATTGAATCTGTGTGTATGCATGTGCGTGTGTGTATGTGTGTGTGTGTGTGTGATTGAATGCTCTTTCTCTATCTAAGTCCCCCCCCCCCCCCCCCCCCCTTCATCCCCGATTCATACAGGGCATTCAGGCACAATGACAAAAAGACACACACTAATGCACACACACATACAAAACATTGGAATGTTTTTCTCTCTCTCTCCCCACTCTTTTATCATGTAGTCAGTGCTTGCATATGGCATGGGGTACACAGTATATGGCAGGCATAACATCTGGTAAATTTTGCACTCAAGCGATGCCCATGGCAACACAGAATCAGTCTCAAACTAAAAATATCCGTTACATCAGTCTGCTTGTGCAGCTGCACACCTTCATGTGTGTGCGTATGATTCTGCTTGCACATGCCTGTATGTGTGTCTCTGCGTATGTACGTAGCCATGTGCATATGTATGTTTGTGCATATGTATGTACGGATGCGTGTATGTACATTTATGCCTAGTCTTTCCAGCCTAAACATTTCTTGTTCGTTCTATTCAATAAATTGGTGGTTTCATCTTGGCTCGTTTCGTTGTCCTCGGAACTTGACTTGGACATGAGCATGATGAAACACTGCCCTTCTTGTTTAAATTTCTAATATCATTGCCTGGGAAACACTTGGAAAGCACAGGAATACTAGAGCTTCACCACCAAAACCTCGCTTAGACATCCTCGAAAGAAAAATCTGCAGCTTCAAAAAAGGTATACAGTCACTGAAATTTTCCTTTCTTATGTAGCAAAATGGTAAAGTGCACAAGAGTGTTGTCCATGGAAAAATTCCATAAAAAAAAAAAAAAAAAAAAAAAAAAAAAAGCATTTTGATACATGCAAAACTACTTGGATAAGAAGGGGGGAAAAGGTCCCTCCATGTTTCAATTATGTGAAAGAGAGCTGCTGCTGTTTCACAAGGAAAAAAAAAAATCCCTTAAATGGGATAATTCAATAAAATAAAATCTTTTTGTGGACATCTATGCCGGTTGGTTTCACAAGAAATACTGACCAAAAAAAAAAAAAAAAAAAAAAAGGAAAAAAAAAAATGCAGGATCTTCCCCATACATGTATGTTGATCTCCCCGTGCTCGAGTACACACACAACAATGAGCTCAAGAACACTTTAGACTGTACTGATCTAGGAGAAAGTAATCTCCACTTACTAGTCACACACCACTACATTAAAATCCCAGTCCTTCTTGGTGGAAATCCAGTACACAAACAAACCAGTCAAGCATGCAGAACAAAAGCCTCTGAGTCACAGAAAAACACATGTTTTATTTCCTCAACAAATCAAAGGCTATATGCGTTTAAAAGACGGAAAATTGAGAAAAGAAAATGTATTCTTGGAATGTTCAGACACATTTGCTTTACATGGCTTCCTTTCTACAGCTGGCATGTTTTGCCAACAATCATGGACATTGATACAAAGCACACAACACCGAGATGAAATGAGCGAGTTCAGTGTGTAACATTACGATTGAAGAAAAAAAAAAAAAAAACCCAGCAAAAACAAAAAACGAGTATAAACTATGCCATCCTATATGACCCTCCCAAAGTTATGAATGGAAAGTAGTCTATCTTTGCAATATCCCTCTTTCTCAAAGTTATGAAAACAAAATTTAGTATCTTTTTCACATTCTTTTATCGCAAACATTGTGAAGTAAAAAACAAAACACAAAAATTGGATAATGTATCTTTCCAATCATGTACATGCATTTTTCACAACAATAACTTACACATTTTTACTTTGAGCTCTTTTCTCAAAGGTTTTATTCCTGTATATTGTATGCCTGTATTTTGCAAAGAGACTATTATATTTTGCTATTGCACATGCAGCTTGTTGAGATGAGCATCTAGGAAATCATAGAGCTGTGTTTAGACAAGAGGATGTCAATGGCATCATGTTTGGATATTGTGAGCTTCCTGATGTTCTTCCTCTAGTTTGTTTCACCGACTCTTTATATCTGTTATTCGTATTTTTCTATCTCCTTCCATCGTTCAATTTTCTTCCTCTTTCCTTTTTCTCCTCTTTACTTTTAGACTGGGGCTTGGGTGTTCATTTTGTTTCCTCCCATTTACCTAATAAATTCCATTTGCACAGTCTGCAGCTTCGTTTTCACATAGATTATCTTTTCCTGTGCTTAGCCCTCACCCCTTCTTACCCAACTTCTAATGGGCGAATGACAGCACTGTTGCCTTAAGCATAATCCCGAACGATCAATCTTCACCAAATGCATCTCTTCAGTATGTTGCTGATCAATTTCAGAAGTATTGAGTGTTGCTGATGCCTTTTCCAACTTTGAAACTGTTTATATTGCCACAACCATATGAAACTTACCTCTTGTGTTTGATGTCTGTATCTTTCAAAACCATGAAACATTGCTCATGCAATATCAAAATAGTTCTGTGCACTGGCACCGGTACTAATACACTGTAACTGTGCAGTGCAGAGGCACATGCACAGATCTGCAGTTTAAGGCTCATCAAAGATACTTTTCGCCGCATTCAAGCAACACTGTTCACTGCTGTCTGCACACACAAGGAACACAAACCAGTACCTGATGACTGTTTGGTTCTTTGAGGCAACCAAAACCATTCTGCCTGACTTTACTGCCTCAACACTATGTGCCTACTGACCAGTATCAAACAGTACCCCCCCACCCCACCCCTCATCCCCCTACGCCTGCCCAGTGCCAAAACTGACCAGTGACAGCCCACTGAACTACATCAACACTTTCATATACAAACTGTACCTGGGTTGCATCATTTCCAGCACAGGATGAATAGAATAAGAAATCCATTCAGGATATGCAATGTGAACCAGGCAGAAACCTCTACACATGAAGTGCTCAAACTGCATGTATAATATGCCTGTCTCCACACAACTGAAAATACACATACACTGCTGTGGTTCTCATTCCTCTCCAGTATGCATGTGAAGACGAGGTACTGCATGCATATGAAACAGCTACTAATTTGTCACATTCCACCATCCACAACCCCCTGGACAGGGTCACATCACCAGTCCCAAGGTCCAAAACCGTACTGAACCCATCACCATCGAAAGGAGACATAGTATTCTCTCATGGGTAGAATATCTATCTGCATGCAAAAACCATGTACCCTGACACAATCCTTCCAGGGAGATGGTGAACAGTAACTGAATCAAGACCATCATAGACAATGGTCCCAGGACAAGGTCAAGTCATGCAAGATCCAGCTATGAGGACTGGAGAATGCGGCAGCATAACGCACTAGCCGACAGAGACTCGTTCATTAAGCTAATAAAAAAAGTCTGAGGAAGACCTCTGCCAACACAGTATGTTTCAACAAGAACATCAGCACAGATTGGTAATATGACATGAAGTTCAGCTGTCCTCACTGGTCATGACTGTGCTGTACGATCTATGACCTACAGTGCCTATGACTGAGTTACACACACACTCATCATCTCCGGGATTGAGGCACTACCAACATGTACAGGCACAGATGCATCAGAAAGATAAAGGCTGGTACCATGAGATGCTCGATGAACTAGAAAGGGATACACACCTTCAATGATCAAAAAAATATCTGAGGAAAAGTATTGTGATAGTTAATGATCACAGAGTGAGAACATTTCCATTTCTTATCACATAAATGACAAACAACAAAACAAAAAGATGCACTGCCAACATTCACCTCTAAATTTCTCACCATGACATGTGTAAAAGAAAATTATCTCAAAACAACCAAGATATCTGAAAATGTATAGAGAAAACTATCTCAAAACAACCAAGATACCTGATGAACAATGTGATGATGACAAGTACGCCTCATGTGACAAAGTTCAGAAAACTACAATGCATGCAAAGTTTCCTTCTGACCAAATCACTAACACACCACTTATTTCACTGATTATTTAAACACTTGGCCTGAACAAAACACCCATACAATATATCAATGATACTCATTCAAAAAAAGACAAGTGTGTTGCACAAATTTTGCAATTTCAATGTCTATGCTTTCCAAACCTGAGCCCTTTTTCAAACTTTTTGCTTGTAAGCGCAATACACAACTGAGATGGGGTAACACAAGCACTTGTCAGTGAACAGATTTGTCATGTCTAATACCTGTTCAATGATAGGCTCCCTTTCCATGATCTAGAATACTGGAACAACCCTCAAAGAATACCCAAAATACAAGCTGAGCAACCTCCCCTCCTCTCCTCCCCACCCTTCCCTGCTCAACCATAAAAAAGTGCTATCCAAACTTAACCGCGTAACTAGCCAGAAACTTTTTTTAAAAAAATTGTTTTACTTCTATCTGCAGAAGAGGTTCCCTTGACACCCAGATCAAGACTCAAGACTGCTGTTTACTGAAACTCAATTAGACCAATCTGGTCAAGAGAACACTGGCCATCACTACGCATCGGGAGCTGGGCAGACAGCCCAAGAAACGGATCTACAGTGAACAGATGATGTTGGACATGCTGATGAACTGACTGCGGAAAAGCCAACAGATGACAAGCCGTATTGCAGCGCTACCTTCTGCAACATGGTAGACCTCGAAGACGGCAAAATATTAGCCCCAACCAGGGCAATGATTTTCAAGGGGAAGCAACTTGCCTAGATTCAAGAACTCAAATGGACGAGTTAATTCCCCTGATACCAAAAGGAATCTTGCTCTTTGCCTGATGTGAGTGAGCAGTGAACTTGGTACAGCAGAGGGGGCTCAGCAATGATTTCCTTACTCTCGCTGAGAACTTCAATGGAAAGGAACAGGAGAAGGTGGGAGAGAACACACTAGATCAGGCATGGATACCACCCTGACCACAGTGATGGATGACAGCGAAGGACTCGACCACAGTGACACTTCCACACCTTACCAAACCAGAATCCAACTCAAAACTGCTGAGATCAATCCTGCACCCTTGAGTGGAAAATACTCTGAAACCAATATTCACCAAAGTTTGTCTACTCTTGATCCAGTCTGCACCATATGCCACAAGACGGCACAAACATTTGAGCCAGAAGCAGTGACAGACCATGCCTATGCAAGCGACGTTAACAATGCTCTCCTACCTGGTGTCAGTGCTGACAATTCTGAAGATGGAAGAAAGAAGTTAGAAGGCAGCAAGGAAATGAGACAGCTGATGACCAAGCAAAATGGGAAATCTGTTTTCGACCTGCAAGGCAGACAACTACACACCTGATGGGGTGGAAGAAAGCAGTACAAAAGGTAAGCTGCAAAGTATGAGTTATCACATGCCCTTAGACTGAAGAAAAGATCACCACCAAAAACATCAGCTGACTGAAGTCTCATCATGTGAGTTCATAGAAAGCCAAGAACACTTACCCTGAAGGGGCATGAGATCAAGAAACCAGGTCTGAAATGGCTGCAAGAAGAGACAAAGAACACACGGGTTTCAGGTGACTTCCAGTTCATTGGGTATTCTCCATTATTGGTCAAGAACTAAATAATTTTGCTTGAGAGGATCAAGCATGCAGTATTTTGTTTTTCTTTTTTTTTCAGTAAAACCTCCAATGCATGACTAAATATTTTCACTCTATCATTTACTCTCTATCAATCATTTATTCCCCATTCTATGAACATTTATCATTGATCCAAGTGTTAAAACAAAAACAAAACAAAAAAAACGATGATATGGATTTGGCATGTGAATTCCATGGCAGATAACATTCAATGTATATATGTACATGTTCAGGACAAAAAAATAATGTATTTAGCAATTTGCGATGACAATATCACTCACTCACACACACACACACACGTTTAAAACAGGAATACTAGAGACATTTACACATATAAATTAATATAAAAAAAATACTTAATAACAGAACAGAAAACTTATTTCTATTCTTAAGGTATTTGTTCATGGACAATTAAATTAAGGAATCAAAGGCAATGAAATGTAAGCATTCACAAATGAAACAGTACATAAAAAAAAAATCCACAGAAAAAACATAAGCAATACACAGCAAAACAAAAAATAAGTAGCCAAACAAAAAAATTACAAAAATCTGCAACATCACTGCAATGCTCCTGCCAACACCCATCTGAAGATTATTGTTTTCCAAAAGTCATCTGTGATGTCAAAAGGAGATATTTGTAAGAAATTTACATCTTACTTGTGTTGCATTTTGTATGAAATATGAGTTACTCTGCCCTCTGTTTAGTGCATCTATTTGTATTCTAGTCCTTTTCAGTAAAGCTGCAGTCTGTTTTAGTTTCTGTTCGAAAATGAACAGCTCTAAAGCTGTCAACATAGTGTTGTCTATACATCAAGCTGTTCAAAAGCTATAATTTAATTGCATAATACAATTCAGAAAAATCAACACAAAGATGATAAAGAGAAGTGAACATTTAGGTGCACTCTCCATTATAAAAAGATGGGGGGAGAGGTAAGAGGAGAGAGACAGGGGATGGGGGAGGGTGGTTTGCTTATGGAAGAGTCATTACATATATGTAACCAATCCAGAGTGCACAAACTGAATCAAAGAGTTCACACTACAAAGGTTAAAATGAAAAGGAGATGTCCCTTTTCTAGTCATGAAACAAACAAAACTGAATCAAAGAGTTCACACTACAAAGGTTAAAATGAAAAGGAGATGTCCCTTTTCTAGTCATGAAACAAACATGGCTTAATTCCCTTATATTTCCCTATGCTATCCAGATTAACTGTCCCCCACATATCCCACAGGCTCCCTCCCCCTTCCCCCCTTACAAAAAAAATCATTCTTTGAAAAAAAAAAAAATGTAGAGCAATGAAAGCCATACTTTTACAAACACATTTTTATATTTTATATTATCTATCAGTCTAGTCTGCATCAAATGCATTTAACTGGTTAGTGAGAACTCCTCGACTAAAAAGACATATGGACAGATGTTAATTTTCTCTCTTCTGCAAACCAACCCCACAGCTGACCATGAAACACAAGACGTAAACAAGGACAAGACAACAACAATATTTTGTAGATACTTGCTTCTTGAAAGTAATGGGAGTAAGACAGAATTGTTCCATAGTTCCAGCCAACAACAAGCCAAACAATTTCCTCTAGAAAAGATATACATATGTTTACCAAAAAAGTGTATGGTTTTTTATACTACAGGAAGTCACACACACACACACACACACACACACACACACACACACACACACACACACACACACACACACACACACACACACACACAGTACTATTAATTTTACACAAATATTTAAGGAATAAGAGGGCGAACTGTGCAAAAAAAACACAACTATTTCTTGTTTTCCCAATTCATGAGCATGACAAAATGTACGCTTTACGAACATTTATGTAAATCATAATAAAACAATCCATTTACAAATCTACACAAACACTCTCTGGTTCTTTATACTTGTTCAAGATGGACTGAATGTTCAGATATAGGCTTACTCATGCTTCGTCAGCATTCCATTTTGACAACCAAATAGATTCATCCATTCTTAAAGTTTTACTCCTTGCCCTTTTCCATCAGGCCTACAGATCCCACAGTTATAAAAGAAAACAGGCTGGCAACAGTGATACAAACCGTACAACTATCAAAGTCAGACAGGTACAACACAATCATCACTGTTCTGGATGGTCCACAAAATTTAACACCGACTTAATCAGAGAGGCAATCAAAAATCCCGCAGGCTTTGAGCAGTGATGTAGTATCATGCAGCAAGTTTCCTCCCTATGTTCCTGCCAGTGTTCACAGTTTTCAGTCTGTATCTTGTGCTGTGGATGTCCCTTCCTTCACATTCAAACGCTTCCTTTTCCAACCACAATTAGAAAAAGACACAACAAGAGTAGCTTCCCCTGAAGATCTCTGTTACAGACACAACGCTGCGTTAAGAGCTCCATTTGTACCTGAAAAAAGGTTTTATCACTCTACCTTGCTAGCTTGTTTTCATACTTTGCATGTTTAGTTGCTTTGTTCTTTTTGAGGGTTTTTTTTTGTTGTTTTTTTTTTGTTTTGAGAAAGGCGGTTAAAGGGAAAGCACACTGAAGAACATTTTGTGCTACCATGACAAATGGTCTCCCTTCATACCTAACCCTACAACAGAGAAAATTATGCTGACAATGGAGCCAAAGGTTTTGATGCTAAAGACACTCAGCTGAGGGAGACTATAAAGACTTCAGTGTGCTGATCATGAGGGTCATTAATACCAATCTGATCAAGAAAAGAATTGAATTCTGCAAGCTTCTGTTGCAGTCAAAAGGTGTTTTCAGTTCTTATGTTGCCTTTTCAGATTTTACTGTTATTGGTCTGTGTGAATATGGGATCTTTCTTTTTTTTTTTTTTTTTTTTTCTTTTCTCTCCTATATTTGTGTAGCTCTATTTTGAAGAGATCTGAATCTATATGGGAAAGAAAAGCATTGATGCGATTTGTGTTTTATCCAGAATTTACTCAGCAAACATGAAGTACGATATGTCTGCACACTCAAGTTTTTTTTTTACAAAATCCCTCTTTCAGTTGCATTCAATGATGCATGCAGTATCCCATTCTGACCTCCTTGCAGCTGAATACCAAACTATTTGCACTAAAATTTACTTGTGTAATACAGTTCAGAGATCAACTCCAAAATGACAAAATAATCCTGATAATAAGGTGCTCATTCTGCACTTTACAGCATGGGAAGGAGGGGGCGAGAGCAGTGGTGTTCTGAGATGGAGGATGCGGAATTTACTAGCTACAAGAGAAAATTTCAGTTTTACAAAATATATGTTTAACTCATTCTATACTAGCTACTATCTCCCCTTACTTCCCCCAGAAACTGACCATCTCTCTCTATACATATTTTTAAATCAGTAAAAAAAAAAAAAAAAAAAAATGAATACACAGAGACTTGTGATTTTTGTCAGTTACGTTTATAAATGACTGAGAAACAACAACAAACAATATATCAAAGTTATTTTTCTATTTATTTGGTAAGACAGTCTGTACAACTAAGAAAATGAGATTTTGCATGTCATGTAAAAATAGGGATGGTACATACCCCATGAACAAAAAATTTATACTGACTGGTTTTATGCCCTGAAATTATATTGAACGGTTTTCAACAATGAAAGGGCTTCAGTTACACGGTAACGGCAATTTGCAGTGTTTCTTACACCATGTGTGCTTGACGGTGTAGCAGATGGCACCATGTTGCCACATCAAGCCAAACCCAGCTGGTGACATGGTGTATAAAACATCTGCTCATGAGCATTCAGCTTGCAGAGCCAAAGCACTCTAATTAGCATGCAGGAGCTGTCTGCAACAAGTAGTTTCATACAAAAGGTTCACCCACTTGAGAGAAAAACACCAAAGTTTTGGACCACATATGTTGTCCTTAGTATACAAAGGTTGTAAACGTAAGACTGGATATGCAGTACTTCGTTTAGAAAGAGTTAGGAGTATTCAAAACTAAGGTCAAAATGGATAGCAGAAAACATACATCTCTAATATTGTTTGCTTTTTTTTTTTTTTTTTATAGCAGTTAAAGTCTGTCCTGACTTGAATAAATACAGTTTGATTTTTCAACAACACTCTTTTCCAAAAGTCCTGCTAACTGGAAAAGTACAGTGAAACGATACAAAAATATGCAAATGAATGAATGAATGAAAAAGATTATCCAAAAATGGGACAAAACAAAACTTTCAAATACAATATCACAACTTTAGGATAAATAATAACAATACAAAAAAAAAAAACTGCGGTGGGAGTTCCCAGCTAAAACACAAGCTAACTGAAAAAAAAAATGCGCCAATTAACAACCAAATGATACTTTCTCAACAACACACACACACACACAGACACAAACACACAGAAATGTATTCAATATTCATCTACAAACACAAGTAGGGATGCAAGCATCCACACATGCACTGACTGACTGACTTAACAGTTCATTGCCAGAGGTTGTCCTGACCACACACACACACACACACACACATACACACACACACACACACATACACACACACGAGATGAATGCCGATGATTGGGCAGGGCTCTGAATTATTCTCTTGGGACAGAATATGCACATGACCTATGTATTTGCTAAACTTGTGATAAAATGTCTCAAGTCATGGACACAGGAAAAGGCCAAACAGCAGAGATTGAAACTGCCAGATCAGTTGCATCACAACACCCTCTCCTCTCCACCTAATGGGAACAACTTCAATAGCATGTGATAAATGTGTACATGAAAAAAAAAAAAAAAAAAAACCCATAAAATTCCATGTCCAGATGAATGCAACAGGCTCCCAGCTATTTCAAAATGAAATGAGAGGAAAAAAAAAATTCTGTAGGAAAAAGCACATGCCAACACTTCTACACGTAGAACACTCGTACTTTCGATGTACTGACCAGCAAATCACCATCGAAAAAAGCGGGTCTCAATCAGCACATTGCCACTGAAATCAGAAGAAAAAAACACTCAAATAAAAACATATACGGTTCACAATTCCACTGGAAGGGCAGCTGACATTCTTCTGACTACCAAACTCTCAAACAGATGCCGAACCTGCCCTTCAATAGGGAATCACACAAAGAATCAGCATCACAATTTGTCTTCCTTTCTTGGGTCACATTCTGTCTTTTCACAATGTTTCATTGTTAAAACTGGTTCAGTAGTTTTTGCCTAACCTTGCTAAATGTACACTGGCCCTAGATCCGCACCAAAATTTCCTAGGTTCATCCTTGGGCCACATCGGTTTTTTTTTTTTTTCCCACCAAACTTTGTTAAAAATCAGTAAACTAGTTTTTGTGTAATCTTACAGAACCTATTCTGGATCTGCCATTTGTCCAATTCCACTTCTAAAATTAATGGCTCTGTCCTTAAGCTGCATCCCATATGACCACCAAGTTTTTTTTTAATTCCATTCCACAGATTTTCCATTATCTTGCGGACAGATCAACCAACCGACCAACCAACCAACTGATGTGGGTAAAAATGTAACCTCCTTGGCTAAAGGTATCAAACCAAAAACAAGCATGCCCAACACACACACACACACACACACACACACACACACACACACACACACACATGCATGCATGTGCGCGCGTGCATTCGCGTGCTTGAATGCACATGCATGCACACGCACACACACACACACACACACACTGACCAGGATTTCTCATTCAAAGATCCCCATGTCCATGCGAGCAGCCAATCAATCCCACCTTTCACTTGAGTATATTTCAAAATACAAAACCCCTTTATTTCTCTGTCTCATCTTCCATACCCTTCAGTAACCTTCCTTCCACGCTGCTCATTCAAGTCCTCCCCCTCCCCCTCCTCTCCTACCTCCCTCTCCCTCAACACCTACCAAACCTGAGAGTCAAGATTGCTGCAGCATTAGTATGGAAATTTGAGCCAACATTCTCTCTAACGAACAGATGAAACTCAGTTCGGGTCTCCTCATTTCAGCCTTTTGCACACACTCAACCACTCTAAAGCGGGAGCTGGCTGGGACTGAAAAATCGGCCATGTAAGCATGGTTTTGATGGGACACGAACCAAGACCTCACTGCCCACATCCCCCCTGCGCTGTCCATAAACATGAACGGCAGCTGGTCATAACCTGCAAAGTTTATACAACTTGATGTGGGCAGAGCATCTGAATCGTCATCATTTTCACCTTTCCTTCCAATCGTCACTTTTTAACTACAAATTTCCCATGATGCAGGTTGTTCATAGCTCACACACTTACTTTACTGTGTGTTTGTACAGTGTTTATCCCTCTTCAGATGATGCAGGTCATACAATACTCATATTTGTCACAGATTCCTCCAGAGTTTATACTACATCGATGATGCATGCTGCCAAAGTCCCATGCTCAACGCGCTGCTGTAACTGATTACCGCTGTTTGAAGCATGGGTCCTCTATGACCAACATCATTAAAAGCATACAGTTTAAATAATGCAACATGTTATCTGTTTCCATCTGATGACATATACTAAAACTGGCCGACAGATATACATTTATTTAATCGAGGTTCTGACACACATATAAGATTGTATACTACTTCAAACACCCCACCTTTTCAACTATACATCATTACCTTTTTCCCTCAACTTCAACCCCTGTGGCTACCACTCTGGCAGCGACCTATACATGGACAAACTCTATGGATATCTTGAAGGGGTAGTGTCATATAGAATTCAAGCAGCGTTGAATATCAAGATCCCCTTAGACAAGAATGTGTGGCATGCCGAAACCAATCAAGTGTGCTGTATATCAAAGATTCAAGTAACTGACTGCACTGAATGTTGGTACTTCTCCATGCAACTGATAATCAAGGGGTTTGGAGGTGGGATGAGTGGGCGAGGAGGTTGCCAAGGTTTTTTTCCCCCCCATTCCTTTAAGTTTAATCTACAGTATCAATAATTCATTTCATGCTTGCAGTCATGGCTGCTTCCATTAAAGCAAACAGAAATGTCTTACAGACTGTCAACTACCAATCATCAACTAAATCACAGGATCTATGCTGATCTGCTTATAAGTTTGACCAAACATCAGGCTATTTACAGTCATATTTTTTCTTCACCCAAAGCACTGGTCATATTACTGATTCACTGGCATACAAAATTAATCTATTTCATATGGGTTCCCAGATCTACTGATAACAAACACTGGCGAACTTACTTTAACACGTTAGCTGGCATCATTTGACTTTCAGGTGCCGCCTCTATCACTGACTGCCATGTGTTTGTGGATCCAGGAATCACAAAGCCAAAGTCAAAATACCATTCTGGAAAAAAAAAGGAAAAAAAAAAAAAAAAAAATTAAAAGTGGAACACCAACATTCCATCATCACTAAAACATAAAAGCAGGTTAAAAATCTTTTTTTTTTCCTCTTTTTCAACTTTAGAATTGAATTCTTTGATGCTTGAGTCTGTCAATCTCTATTTTTAAAAAAATCCACAAGAGCATGCACAAACATACACACATGTATTTGACTTGTGTATGCCCATGTACACACATTCAGACACATATGTGCACATAACTACAAAAGCGGAGACACACACACACACACACACACACACACACACACACACACACGCACGTTTAAAATTTGCTTGTCAATTTTTAATGTTACACAACTTTAATTTCAGTATAGGTCAGAAGATAGCAGATATGTATAGAAATCAGAAAAAAGGAACCAACACACACAAGGATTCCTGATACAAGGATTCCTGACAGGGAAATCTACCTCTGGTGTAATACGGTGGCATAACATGAATGATAAGGGATGTTTTTTTTTTTTCTAAATGTTGAAAAGACCACAGAACATAAACATAATAACTGCAGTAAGAGTGACTGTTTAATAAGTGATCAAAGAACATATGGTCCGACTTTATCAATTCCTAGCTCTAGGCAAAGCTTAATGCACACCGTGACAGGGTTGTATTTTCCATCTTTATACATATGCAAAAAATTTGTTCGAATCAATTTTTTTTTTTTCCCTCTAATTTTCGCTGTCCGATCCTCTGATCCATCTTTGTGGTACCGTTTCCATGCTGCTCATCTTAACTCCTTAATACACGGCCACACCTCGCCCTGTCACAGCTCAGCATCGCAGTCCACAGGGGACAAATCACATCACGCTGTCATGAGACTGTGAAACACTGCACGGCTGCCAAGCGCTTGGATGGAGTTCACTGGCGCGATGTTCTGATCCTACACAGAGATTCTCACTGGAGCCAAGTCGCTTCACCTATGCCTGTTTTTGATTCAACATACGCAGGACACTGTCTCATAAACCCCCAAAATGGTGGCAATGATTTCTTAGTAATGGAGCCGGCCTGTGTGAGCATCCCCTCAGGAGTGTGCCACAACATCCCTCTGATGACAGTCAGTACCACTAACACCGACACTAAATCATCATAGGCCGATGAACATGGAGAGGAAACTGAAGCTGAGAGAGCAGTCATGAGGAGACAGGTTTTCAGACTTTTTTTTTTACAATCATCAGTCAGGACAAGCATGACACAGATAAAGTCACGGAGTTCCACACTGGTCTGAGATTACAGGGGAGCATCCCCTAAGCAGTGTGCAAAAAAAGATAATCCAATGACAGTCAATACCAAATGACTTTAAAACCAACCCACCATGGCATGAACATGGGAAAGAGAAACCAAGAGCACAGTATGAAGAGACACAGCTTCTTTACGACCTCTGTGGATGAACATGATGTAGATGAAGCTATGGGGTTCCATACCAGTCACAGACTATATGATGGGGCTGTATTCTATGCTTCCTTTCATAAGATCCAGGCAGCAGCAAGGCCCAGAGAACATATACACCTGCAGTGGTCAAGAAGTCTACACAACCCTCTCCGCCATGCAGCCATTATTAAGAGGATGAAACCTGACTGTGTAGTTCCATTCTTCACTCTTGATTCCATAGTACATTCAATTTTTGGCGGGAGCCAACCGAGTCTAAAACAATCCCACAGCTGCCTCTGATGAGACTGAAACCCATGACTTCCAAGCCTGTAAGCTGGCCATGCTAACCAGAATACCATGGCAGCTGACAGTTTACCTTTTGTTTGCTTTTGCTTACTCGCTGTTGGTTTCCCCACTGGTGCCATTACACCTACGTCACTCATTCTTACACCCCCATACAAAGCAACAGGCTGGTTCACGGCTCCAACAATGAGAGTTTTCAAGAAGTAATCAATATCAGATCATCATTCAGCAACCACTTGAGGAGACACTGCACTGCTGCTGATCAAGTCCAAACTAAATCATTACCTTCCAGGCACTTTCCTTTGAAGAGTACTTTCTGCTCCAGTCGAAAACGCTCCATGGCTTCTTGGGAAGAAAAGTTCAGTTCTCGTGACACAGCTCGACATTTTAAGATTTTCTTTGGCACTCGTGCTGAAAAAAAAAAGTTTTGGTCAGCAATCATGAAATAAAAAGTATTCATCAATCTGTTTCATTAACCACAAACTGAATTCTTCCACAGATCAATCATGAGTGACGAGCCACACAGCTCAGTTCTCAAAAATGGTGCTTATCAGTGCTTACCAACTTTTTCTGCTCTCTCTCTCTCTCTCTCTCCTCTTTATTTCGTGTGTACTGTTTACTGGCTTGTTTGCTCTGACTGTCTGTTATCCTTTCCCATTTGCTTTAACTGCCTGTTATCTTACTCTTTCCCACTCACCCAAGACACACTTTCAAATTGATCTAATTACACATGCTGATCAGTGTGAAATTCTTGTTAGCTTGCAGACTAAAAAAACGTTTTTCCCTCATTATCAAAGTGCATTTGGAGACGCAAATTATTCTTAACTTTTTCTTTGTACAGTGATCAAGGTAAAAAAAAAAAAAAAAAACCTTTCCGGCATGGCACAGTCTTTCTATTCTCTTTTTCAATAATGGCATGCATTACAAAGGAGTGTGTGTGTGTGTGTGTGTGTGTGTGTGTGTGTGTGTGGTGTGTGTGTGTGTGCCATACACGCACACTATCAGACTAGCTATCCCTCCAATATTCTGTTCATTTACAACTAAATCCGACACACCAAATCACACATAAACCGATGAACATTCACATACAAATATAACGCAAGTTTACCTTCATGATCTGCATCTGGCATTGATCTGAAAGAAAATCAAACTTATAAAATTATCAAA
>JADBJO010013502.1:27500-50000 GCA_016801955.1 Conus betulinus | reverse complement strand
TTGTACCCCTTAAACTGTTGAATGAGAAAGTCCATTGTTGTTACCCTGAGTGTTGTTCAGGGCAAGGCACAAAGACTGCTGCAGTTTTAATCCCACGCAAGTGTCTTGGTAACGCAGTGAAGGGGTTAAACCCAGCTTCTTACCCCATAAATCCCAGCTTACTTTTACAAACACAAATCTTCTGAAAATAATCTAGACCTTCTATAGTTTATGTCTGAAATAAAAATAAAAATTTCACAGTGGATTTGAGAAAAAAAAACGAATCCTAAAATGTCCAAAACAGTTGAAAAAGTTGCTGTGGAGAACATTGCTGTTTCCTTAAAATAAATGGATGTAGTGTCAAAAAGGCAGACGTAAAGTTTGTATTCTTTCATTTAGTTATAGCATACTAAAAAAATGCGCTCAAGAATTTGATAACTTAGTTTGGTGTGTATATATGCTCTCTTACAGAGAGAGAGAGAGAGAGACAGAGAGAGAGACTGTGTGTGTGTGTGTGTGTGTGTGAGTGTGTGTGTGTGTGTGTGTTTTGCATCGGAGACGACCTACTGTGTCAACCGTATACATGAACATCTCACAATGACAATGCACGACACCAGTCAGACCAATGGAGAGACAGTGTCTTTGTGGGTGAAAACAAGAGAAGAAAGAATAAAGGAGGAGGACAAGGAAAGACCTGTACTAACCCCCACTTGCACCCTGAAGCAGAGATCCTTCCCACCAGCGCTGATCACCACGTGGGTGTTGGGTGTGGATAGTCCGTCACACAGGGCCGGAACTGGAGGTACCCGTAGTACTTCAGAGTTCGCGTCAGCCGCATGTACTGCAAGAACAAAACATGGTATTGTACAGCTCTACCCACACTCTATCTATTTTTTTTTAATGGCAGCCTCTCCACTTTTTACAGCCCAAGGCGATTCTATTGCAATTCTATTGTAAGAGTATTAGTATTATTATGAATACTTACATAGCGCCTATCCTCAGCTAGAAACCAAGCTCTAAGTGCTTTACAATCCACACTCGTTTACACAATGGGCTGCCTACCTGGGTAGCGCTGACTGAAGAGCTGCCAGCTGGCACTTCATTCAGTCGTTTTCCCGTGTCATCCGAACAATATCATTCAATATCGTTCACTCATTTCCTTACTTCCTTCATTCTTTCCATTTCTCACGCAGGGTGCATGCTATGTGTAACGTGTCATCCATACCAACCGCCAAACTGGCCTTCTCTTCCAAAAGTTGGTGACGGGATTTTATGTGCATACAAGATGTTACGCATGCGTTCACACACAGAACCTTGGTTTATAGTCTCATTCGAAGGACTGTATAGGAAATGGAGCCAGAACCAATGTTAACTCTGTGGGAAAAATCCCCCTGTACCGAAACGGCCTGGCAGATATTCGACCCCACAACCCCAGGACCACCAAGATTACGAGTCCGGCGCTCTACCACTGAGCTGTTCCCCCCCGCCCCACCTGTCCCACCTTTATGTTTTTGTCTGAAACAAAAGCACACTCCCATGTGCATCACAAGCAGTCTAGTCTGCCCTTCTACTTGGTTACTGAACAGACTGTTCTGAATGTAAAGGGTGGTTGGAAAAGAACTGATCTGATCATAGGTGGATGGCTGAAAACCAGTTTCATGGGAAAAAGACCACTCTTAACACAAACAGTTGACTATCAAGTTGAATTTGAAATGGGACGTCCTCAACGTACAGTTAATGTCTGATGATGTTTAATTTCAAAAGAACCATTCTGCGTATCTTCAAAATGACTGAATACGTTTAAACTTGACAACAATTGTACTGAACCCATGAAGGAAAAAGTTTAATCTGACAAAGACTGTTCTGAATATTATGTTAATGTCAGAATGAGTCCAATTTGAAAAGGACTGTTCTGAGCTATATTAGTAAGTAAGTTTAAAAGGGAAAGGGTTATAGTAGACATACACTAATGTCTAAACAAATTTTGTTTGAAAAGGACTGTTTCTGGACATATATCTATAACTTGAACTTAAGATGAAAAGGATTGTACATGGATATACATTACCGACTCAACAAGTTACAAAGGAATAGGAATTTTCCAACAAAAAGTGATTTTTTCAGTAGACTTACTTGTACAAACAAGTGCCATATTCCTGTCTGGTGCGATCTTTTACCTTACCCAGCCAGGATCCCCTACAATTTTACATGGGAGAAGAGAGCTAATCCTAACCTCCTGCGACCTCCATGTAGACCCCTGTGTGATCTCCTTTGACAAACCAGACACTACGGGATTTGTTCACCCAGAATCTACACCTTTTCTGCCACAGTGCAGCAAGGTGAAAAGAAGTCCCTGAGTTTTCAACAGGTCAGTCTTTTTGAAGATTACTTCTAGCATGAAAATGACATTTTTTTTTTATACTTATACAACTGTCAAAATAACGAAAAGGATAGTGAGCAGCAGGTCATGCTCACTTCAATCAAGGGAGACCAAGCACCACACATGACAATACTCAAAAAGCTCCTGCGAGCCAGAAACACTTGCCATATAATTTGCACTGATATAAAAGGGTTATCGCCCTTAAGCAAATCTATGAGGTGAAAGGATTCTGTTCCCACTCCACCTCACCAAACGTAGGTAAGTCAATGAAATGGACATGTAACTGATAAACATGAACCACAACCAGAGCACACTCTGGTCAATGAACCCATCTCAAACACAGTCAGTCGGTCCGTCAACACTAAACACATACATACCAGCATCAGGTAAGGAAGAAAACCACGACCAAAAGAAATCAACCTGTGGGTGTGCTGCGGTCTAGGTGATGACCAACCCTACACGGCAACTCCAAGGCCGTCATCTCATCTGCCAAGTCTCTCAGAGAAACCCTTCCACAGGAAGTCTGAAGCTCCCAGCGGACTGCACAAACACACTGGTGGCAGCGAGCCCAGAGCTGACGGAGGGAGCCCAGGTTTCATGTGCCCTCGTCTTCGCTGTGCGGGCAAGAGGCTTCTGGCCAAAGGTGTCAGCTGGTCTGATCCTTCCCCTGATCCAAGAGCTGACGGCCTGGGGACCGACGTGACCGACGTCAGCGTTTCTCAAGACATGCCACAGCAGGAGCCTTTGGAACCCAACTCAGTTCTCTGCAGGTAATATTCAACCTAACCAGTGAACCTCCCACCCCCCCATCCCGATCCTATCCACCCCTCTCTCCCCCATTTCTTTGAGAGTGTAGCGACTTCATCCGAGCTCTCCGAACTGACTTTCATTCGAGTTCCTTGAAACCAGAATTCTCTTCCTTGTCTAGGGTTTTAAGAGTTCGTTCCCTTGTTGTTTTGGAGTCACCGTTTGTTTTTCTTGTCAATCTTTTTCTGAGATACATGAAAACCCAGAACCAACTCAAGCCTGTGTCTGTTGACAGGAGCTGTGTACAACAAACCGTAGCTACTCCAAGAGTGCCATGACCTGGGGAGTGATGGCAAAGGAGCCAGTGGAAGCACAGCGTTCATCAAGGGCCACTGATCGGACTTGTGGTTCTTGGCTAAAAAAGAAGGGCACAAGGAGAGGGTGACCGAGCCATCATCATGCTTTTTTTTTCTTTCTTTCTGCGTACGCAAGCTGATACTCCTGCAGACACTGCCTGTATAAACAGGCAGTGGAGTTTTGTGTGCATGACCGTTTTTCTATCCCACCATTAAGGCAGTCGTACTCTATCTTCGGGGAAGGTGCATGCTATGTGTAACGTGTCATCCATACCAACGGCCAAACTGGCCTTCTCTTTCCGAAAGTTGGTGATGGGATTTTTACGTGTGTGCAAGATGTTGTGCGTGCGTTCACACACGGAACCTCGGTTTATAGTCTCACTTGTAGGACTGTATGGGGAATGGAGTCAGAACCAATGTTAACTCCAGGGAAAAATCCCCCTGTACCGAAATTTGAACCCCGCAACCCCAGATCACGAGTCCGGCGCTCTACCAACTGAGCTATTCCGGGCCCCCCTCCCTTCTGCTTGCGCAACATGTTACAAAGATATAGCTGAACAAAAATTACAACAACAACAAACAACAAACAAATTACAACAGCTGGAAATTACAACATCTAAGTATGCACACGTATACATACCTCTTTCTTAGAGCCCCCGCCAATCAGTTTTCTTCATGTGTTTGACTTGCTCTGGGGGTTGGAATCACCCAGCCTCTTTCAATGTCAGCGACAGTCTGCACAGAACCATGCACAATAATACATAATGACACAATTCCTTACATAAATCTTGCTGTTCGATATGCTGACAATCCAACTTAACAAAAAGGTTGACAGAAATACAATGAAACAATCTGGAATCAGTTAGCCCATGTTCACAGGAGCTGCCCCCTCAAGACCATCACCTGACTGTCCGCTGACTCCACCTGGGAAACTAATGTTTCAGTGTCTGTACCAGGTTTGTCCACGCTGGCTACAAAACATTCACAAACACAAACAGGATGATCTCACAGGCATGCTCGCTGCTCGCACAGATTCTGTGGTTAAAACCCCCGATTCCACCACGACCGGCTGATACAGAGCGTGGCTCCTCGGCGACGCCAATATTCCAACACTCTCAGATGTAATAAAAATAGCAACATGTTCTACCTGAAGATAGTTGCTTGAATTTAACCCTTTGAAATCTCCCATACCACTACAATCCTTATAATACCATACCATACATACCCTACCGTACCATGACACATACCCTACCCTGCCCTACACTACCCTACTATGCCATATTATCCATGCCAACCCAAGCCATGCATGGCAAATCAAAGCAACGTAATGCAATGCAATGTAAAGCAACAAATACTATACCATACCACACAATACTATACTATACCATACCGTACTGTGCCGAATACACATTTGTAAAGAACCTGTGACAGACAGACAGACGTCCCACTTCAAAAATCACCCACCTGTACAAAGAGTAGGTTCAGAGTGACCTTGTTGTCCAAAAGGTCATCATCGTAAGCAGAATCCCAGTAACTGAAACAATGGTGGCAAAGCCAAGATAAAGAACGGTCTAAGGACAGGACACACAACAACACTTTCCACTTCATCTTTTTTCCAAATCGATTAAGCATCAATCAATCCTGAATGTTTCTGATTAAGACTGATGATTCTGTTGGCCTGCATCGTATTCACAACAAAACTGCAACAGCTGTCCTACTCAGAGTTAAGCATAATGCAGATTTGAATGGAGTGACAGACACGACAAATCTCAGGCCATTCAATTAAATATCTGTGCTTGGGCACAACTCACCACGTGCTTTAAAAAAAAAAAAAATCAGATTTAGCTTTCTGTGGTTAGAGTGATCACTGGCAGTTTATTTGTTTAAAACTGCACAGACCCTTACATGGCAGAGCTGATGACATACTGATTTACGTTGTGAGCCATGCCATGTTTGACCCTAACTAGCACAGACTATAAACTTGCATACCACCTACAGAAATCAGCTCTGGTGCATCCCTTAAACTAGCCCGTCTGTGGTCCGGCATGCACACACGGTATGCATTAAGAACCACAAAGTACAACTGCTTTTTAGTTCCTTATGTACGGCACCAACAGGTAAGGTAAAGTAACACCAACACGCAGGTACAGTAATGTTGTTGATTTACAGCCAAGGCGATGGCAGAGGGCCATACCAAGGCTGTCACTGCACTGAAGTCAACTCACAAGTCACCGAAACAACAACCACAACAACAAACCCCAATTCACACAACCCCTTTGAAATACACCCTCTACGAACACACCTGAGATTTTGTTAATCAAATCTCTTCCTTACCATGACACCAACACATGAAAGGTAAGCACAAGAATGAAAGTGAACTGGCATGATTGATGGTGTAAGTAAGCCAAACAATTCATGCTTATATATTCATTCAAGTTTACATCTCTTATTTTCCAACACAGCCAGACTGTGACGACGCAAGCCAATTTCACAATCTGTACGCACACTAACAAACCTTCACTCTGTACACACCACTAAACTAGCTCTGTACACACATTACCAAACCCCAATCTGTACACACACTAATAAACCCTCGCTCTGTACATTCTCTTAAACCACAATCTGTACACACACTATCAAACCTAAATCTGTACACACACGTACTAAATGCTCACTATGCGCAAACCCTACAAAACACTCGACCTTTTCAATTACTGTTAAAACTCACATTTTGCACTGATACCACGGATCCCTTCTCACAGAGTACTGATCCTGCATAGAATGATGCAAATGTTCACTATTCCCAGACTCCACTGAAAATCCACTGTTAGCACATATACCCTCTTTCGAAGCACTATTCTGTTGGTGCTTCCTCCGCTGTTGGCAGTACGCAATGAGATGAACGGCGATTCAAAATCTTGCAGTTTCCGAACAACTGAAACAATCCATTTATTACTGAACAATTGTTCTTTACCATAGCCATCAGTATGGTCAAACATGTTTCTTTGACAAAAAAAACAACCTTTTTTTCTTTTAACAAAAAAGAACTCTCTTTCAAAACATACAATTTAATGAGACAAACAATAAAGGAGTGAAGAAGTGAGTATGTTCATGTGTGTGCAGTCTGTGAATGTGAGCGTATGGATGTGTGTATGTGCCCATGCACATGTGTGTATGTGTGTGTGTGTGTGTGGGTGTGTGTGTATGTGTGTGTGTGTTGGGGGGGGGGGTTGCGCGTGTATGTGTGTGTATGTGTGTTTGTTTGGTGTGTGGTGTGTGTGTGTGTGTGTGTGTGTGTGTGTGTGTGCGTGTGTGACCCAAGGCTTTGATTTCCATCAGCTTATTCCTCAGACTCTGCAGCTGTTTCAGTCCTCACTGGGCTAAAATTGTTTCTAAAGTCTTCGAGGTCTTCTTCCAGCAGTAATTGTGGGGGAAATTTCCCTCCTATGGTCACATGGAACTGTTTCAGTGATCTCCCAGTCTTTCAGTTTATCTTGACTGAACTTCAAATGGCTTTTGTTCCATTCTCTTGCTCTTCAAACATACTCAAAAATTCTTCAACGACAACATCCTGATCATGCCAACATCAGTTCCTGGCAAGGTTCTTGTCTCCATCCTGCTGACACCAGACCTATTCCCCGATTCTTCACAAGAACAGTCTTGCTGGCTGTGATGCAGACCATTTGGGAAGCGTCATATCCATTGTCAGAACACTTGATGTTCACTAACAACGTTGGCAAGAACTACATCTTTACTGCTGGCAGATTCTAGCCAGTGGTGAATTAGACGATGTTCCTTTCATGGATACTCTGTAGTTTTCCTCTGGTAGCACACTTTGTGTGTCTGCCCTGCCCTGGTGAAGACAAAGGTAAGGTAATGTTGCTTGTAGCCCAGCCGACCACAAAGGGACATATCAGGACTGTCACCACGTTAAAATCAAATCACAAGTCATTCCTTCACACAACTGTTTAAAACATGTCTTCTAAAAACCTACCCGAAATTTTGTTTTGAAAAAACTTTCCACTGTAAAATCTCAGATCCGATGAAAAATGTTCATCTCTTTCAAGAATTCAAAGATCGCATCAGGCGGAACATCTCTGAACAAGATTTTCATGAAATCTGCTGTAATACGTTTTGTGTCTCGCATCATGCAAGTCCCAACACTCTAACAGAACATGTTTCATCGTGAGTGGCACATGACATGGAATGCACCCCCGACAGATGGTGTGGTCATTGTCATCCCGGTCTGCGACCATTCCAATATGATCTCTGTATTTCCTTCTTCCATGCAGAGTCTTGGGCAGGTGTAACTCACCTCAGCCCATCCATCTCCAAGCCCCACTGTACTTTGTTACTGTCCACATGTACAGCTAGTCACAGGTTACATGGCAACATGTAACAGCTAGTCACAGGTTACATGGCAACATGTAGCAGTTAGTCACAGGTTACATGGCGACATGTAGCAGCTAGTCACGGGTTACATGGCAACATGTAGCAGCTAGTCAGGGGTTACATGGCAACATGTAGCAGTTAGTCACAGGTTACATGGCAACATATAGCAGTTAGTCACAGGTTACATGGCAACATGTAGCAGTTAGTCACAGGTTACATGGCAACATGTAGCAGTTAGTCACAGGTTACATGGCAACATGTAGCAGTTAGTCACAGGTTACATGGCAACATGTAGCAGTTAGTCACAGGTTACATTGCAACATGTAGCAGTTAGTCACAGGTTACATGGCAACATGTAGCAGTTAGTCAGAGGTTACATGGCAACATGTAGCAGTTAGTCAGAGGTTACATGGCAACACGTTGCGAAGGACAGCCTCTAACCTAGCAAATGATCTACTCATCACATCGTAAAACTGACTGAACCCAATTTTATAGTCAGATTAACTCAAGGTTGTACTGACAAACACATCGTAAACACATCATGAAGATGTACGACACAAAGACTTCAAAACTTCTGAGGAAGGCTGTTGGAGAGAAAGATAACCGTTAAAAAAAATAGAAAAAAAAAAGGGATCAGCGGGATTCTTTCTTCCCTCCCTCCATCAGTTATCTTGATAATTTTTATGAACTTTATTTCTTTTGTATTTTCTAAATTTCTGTGCATTTGTACATTTCTTAGATTTCATCCTCTTATCTCTTCACTTTTTCTTTAGCTACTGTAACTCATAATTCCTACTGCAGTTCTTATCTCCCAATTTTCTCTTTCACTACTGTAACTATCATAATTCCAATGCAGTTCTTATCTTTCCAATTTTCTCTTTCACTACTGTAACTACCATAATTCCTACTGCAGTTCTTATCTTTCCAATTTTCTATTTCACTACTGTAACTACCATAATTCCTACTGCAGTTCTTATCTTTCCAATTTTCTATTCACTACTGTAACTATCATAATTCCTACTGCAGTTCTTATCTTTCCAATTTTCTATTTCACTACTGTAACTATCATAATCCCTACTGCAGTTCTTATCTTTCCAATTTTCTATTTCACTACTGTAACTATCATAATCCCTACTGCAGTTCTTATCTTTCCAATTTTCTATTTCACTACTGTAACTATCACAACTCTCCTACTGCAGTTCTTATCTTTCCAATTTTCTATTTCACTACTGTAACTATAATTTCTATTGCAGTTTGAGCAATAGTAACAGCATTGGTAGTAGTGGTGGGGGTGGTGGTGGTGGTAATAGTAGAAGTAGTGGTAACAATAGTTTTTGGTAGTATTGGTGTTTTTATAAATAGTAGCATTACTATTATAACTAATATATATTTTTAAGATTTTATCTAACTATCTGTGTACATTTTCTATACTATTATTATTGTTAATACTGTTATCATTCTTGTTATAACTATTATCATTACTACTCTTTCTTTTTTCTTTCTCTTCTTATCATTATCACCATCATCGTCATTATTATTAGTACTTTCATAACTATTGTTGTAACTCTTCTCCTTCTTCCTCGTCTATTATCATTAGTAGTATTTCTCAATTATCATCATCATTATAGCAGTATTGTTATGAACGTTATATGGTAATAATACAATTATCATTATCATCATTATAATTATTGTCACCTAACTGTCATCGTTATTATCATCATTATTCCAATCTGTATATTCTCTTTTTCAACAAGTACATACATCTAAGAAATACAATTTCTTCTTTGAACATTAAGAAATATATCTTCTACTTTTCAGTTCAATTCTGTAATTTAAGTTTTTCACACATAACCATCTTGGCACTCAAAACAAAGAGACGAGTGTTGTTCATCCTTTGTTTTCATTGTTTCAAAGGTTGCTTGTCTCGCCTGAAGAAGACCAACAGGTCAAAATGTGTTGTGTTTGTTTTGCCATTTGATCTGTTTGCCAAGTTGTCTGGCAACCCAGCAATTCTATTTTTTTGCTGGTACATTCTATACTGCTCGGTCCAGCAACTCTTTGCACCAAGGATTAACTCTCTTAATGAGTGATAAAGAGACAGACCCTACACTGCTCTGGCCTGTTCCTCTTGACAATAGAGCTGGACTCTCTTCAATGAGTGATAAAGAAAGAGACAGACCCCTACACTGCTCTGGTCTCTTCCTCTTGGCAACAGAGCTGAACACTCTTCAATGAGTGATAAAGAAAGAGACAGACCCTACACTGCTCTGGCCTGTTCCTCTTGACAATAGAGCTGAACTCTCTTCAATGAGTGATAAAGAAAGAGACAGACTCTACACTGCTCTGGTCTCTTCCCTCTTGGCACAAGAGATGCACTCTGTTCAAGGGCTCCGGCTGATCCAGAAAAGGACTGTCCACGTCAGTCATGTTTTTTGTAATCTACACAGATCATTAATTTCAAGCTCTTTTCCAGTGATGATATTTTATTCAAGCAAAATCACATGCTCTCTCTCTCTCTCTCTCTCTCTCTCTCTCTCCTCTCTCTCTCTCTCAGACACACACACACACACACACACACACACACACACACACAAATCAGAACATCACAAAATAAACAAGAAAAAACGAAAACGGTAGTTTACTGGACATGGAGTCATCTGCTTCCTTCTTGACCAGGAAGAGGCCGAAGTAGTAGACCAGGTCATTGGGCAGTTCAATCTGCGAGGCCACAGCCTGAAACAGACAAAGACTTCATTGCCTTTGGACCACACTGAAAGCTGTCTTTGAGCCTCACACCTTTGTTATAAGCTCAAACACAAACACAAAAACCAAATCGGAGTCTGAAGTCTTGTGTCACAAATCACGTACAAGTTAGGGCAAGGCACATACAGAATTTCAAAACAGAATGACTGACAGTGGAAAATGAAGCAAAGTTTGGAAAGAGAGGGTTTTGTTACCGCCAAGAACACAGAGTACAGGACTATGCATTTCAAACCTCTTTTTTAGTTTGGAGACAAACAGGAGAAGTGCAGCTAAGTGGTTCCATGTTCTTGTCGCTGTCCTGAATGTTATTTTGTTTTCCCCCTGAAGAAGACCCCACAGGTCGAAATGCATTGTGTTCCAGTCCACATCCTAGTTCTCTAGGAGGTCATCATATAGGCCTTCAGTAGTGAGAGGCATGAAAGATTGAAAACTGTGTATTCCGGTCAAGGTCTCGTCACATAAAAACGAACTGCGAAGAGCATTTATTTTACTGCTGTTTTGCACATCATCATGTGCCTGTGCTGCCTTCCTCAGCAATGCTTCTCATGAGCGCTGGCGTCAACGTGCCACCTCCCACTGCACAGTGAGCCGCTCCTGTCATCAAAGCTCCTCCTCCTTCACCCAGCCCTTCAAACATTACTGACATCAAGCTCCTCCTCCTTCATCAAACATTACTGACATCACTCTCCTCCCCTTCACCCATTACCCTTCAAAACCCTTCAAACATACTGACATCAAAGCTCCTCCTCCTTCACCAGCCCTTCAAACATTACTGACATCACAGCTCCTCCTCCTTCACCCAGCCCTCAAACACCCAGCCCTTCTTCACCCAGCCCTTCAAACATTACTGACATCACAGCTCATCCTCCTTCACCCAGCCCTTCAAACATTACTGACATCAAAGCTCCTCCTCCTTCACCCAACCCTTCAAACATTACTGACATCAAAGCTCCTTCACTCCTCAAAGCTTCACCCAATCCCTCAAACATTACTGACATCACAGCTCGTCCTCCTTCACCCACAGCTCGTCTCTTCATCCTCTACTGACATCAAAGCTCCTCCTCCTTCACCCAGCCCTTCAAACATTACTGACATCAAAGCTCGTCCTCCTTCACCCAGCCCTTCAACCTCTACTGACATCAAAGCTCGTCCTCTCCTCACCCAGCCCTTCAACCTCTACTGACATCAAAGCTCGTCCTCCTTCACCAGCCCTTCAACCTCTACTGACATCAAAGCTCCTCCTCCTTCACCCAGCCCTTCAAACATTACTGACATCACAGCTCGTCCTCCTTCACCCAGCCCTTCAACCTCTACTGACATCACAGCTCCTCCTCCTTCACCCAGCCCTTCAAACATTACTGACATCAAAGCTCGTCCTCCTTCACCCAGCCCTTCAACCTCTACTGATATCAAAGCTCGTCCTCCTTTATCCAGCCCTTCAACCTCTACTGACATCTAAACTCACCCACAGTACCCATCACACCCCCTCATACACACACTCTCCACACTACTTCCCCTTTCCCTATTCCCCAAAACGAAAAACTCCAGAATCTTTTTTTTTTTAAGTATCTCCGCTATCTTTAAAGCACCCCCCACCCTCCCACCCCCAATCCCTAACCACCTCGCTGTCTGCGTGGATCATTTTACCCTGAGAGTGTCCATGCAATTATGCAAGCTATTTCGCCGACTGGAAGCCATTGTAAGCCGGTGTATGGTGAAGGGGCATTGAGGATGCCAGGTCCTGACATATACGTGTTACAGAGAGGTCTGGGGAGTGAGTTGGAGGGGGTGGGGGGGGGGGCATATCCAGAGTAAGGGTGTGGGAGGATCTGCATAATGTGGTGTCCTTATCTATGTAATGTGGTGTCCTTATCTGTATAGTGTGGTGTCCTTATCTGTGTAATGTGGTGTCCTTATCTATGTAATGTGGTGTCCTTATCTGTATAGTGTGGTGTCCCTTATCTATGTAATGTGGTGTCCTTTTCTGCATACTGTGGTGTCCTTGTCTGTATAATGTGAGTTCCAATTCAAAGACTGAGTGCATCTTTGCATTAGAAAATGAGGTATTTTTAAGTGAATACACGTTTAATCATAGTTTATAAGCAGACAGTTCACACACACACACACACGCACACGCACGCACGCACGCACGCACGCACGCACGCACACACACACATGCGTGCATGCGCGACAACAGACACACAGACGCAAACACACACACACACACACACACACACACACACACACACACACACACACACACACACACACACACACACGTGCATGCGCGACCACAGACACACAGACACACACACACACACACACACACACACACACACACACACACACACACACACACACACACACACACACACACACACACACACACACACACACACACACATGACATAGACTGGAGCGTGATCTTCTTTAGCCCCTCTCATTCAGTCATCTTACCCTATACATTGACCACATCCACTTTGTCTGTCCCTCTATTCACCAACAAAAAATAAGTATGACTTCTATATCCACTATGTCCATCCCATGTATCACATCTATCCATGATTTTATTGACATCCAGTGTGCCCACCATTTTTTGCATCATCCACCATCTCGACTACATTCAATGTTTTCCTCTATTATGCATGATGTATGTTTCTCTCTGTGGATTCTCCGCCCTTGTTTCTTCCGTCAGTCAGTGGATCAATCGTTTTCCCCCTCAATGGAGATGTCAAGCAGGCGGCGGCTCCATAGTTTTCCTCTGGGTTGAAACATAAGTCAGGCAAAAGATTAGTCTTTTTTTTTCTTTTCTTTTTCTTTTTTGTTTGTGTTTTTTCTTGTTGTTTTTCTCAGCAGAGATCTCAGGCAGTGGAACAATCCTTTCAGTAGAGGCGTGAGGCAGGCAGCGGGTCAGTAGCTTTTACCTCAATGGTAATCAGTGTAGCAAAGGATAAATCGTTTTCTCCTCCGCGAAAACATAGAAGCAGACATTGGGGGGAGGGGGGAAGGGGGGACAAGGGGGCAATAATTTTCCCCTCAATATTGACGTCAGTTAGACAGTGGACTAAGAGTTTTCCCCCTCAGTTGAAACATGATCAGGCCGTGAAGTAATCGTTTTCCCCCTCAGTTGAGACATGATCAGGCCGTGAAGTCATCGTTTTCCTATTCTGGACTAGCTGCTGACTACAGCTTTGACATACAGAGGACATCTCTAGTGACAGATGATACATAGAGACAGAGCATTTCATGGGCTGATCTCCAACTGTGATGACCATTGTCATGTTTTTTTTTTTCACCTAAACCCGACAGAGACTGCACGGAACAAGACAGAGGGGGAAGTGAGGAGGATTCGGAGAGATACTGAGAAAAGGTAAGAAAACCAATGAACTATCTGTACAATGGAACTTATAACACTGCAAGATACACAGAAGAACGAAAACCTGAGAGAACGGCAAGCAGTGATGATGAGATCTGACAGAGTCAAGGGTGCAACCCTTATCGTTCACATCATGGCACCAACCCATTGCCACCTGACCCTAAGCAACATTCTCCCAGTGATTCACCTCTCTGATCCAGACCACCCTCAAAGACATCTCTGTCTGTCACCATCACCAGCTGTGGCTGTATCTGCACGACTCCAAGACTCCAAGACTCATTAACAATGCTATCAGCTCTGACGGCTTCATATACGTCTCCATCAACATAGTTGGCATCATTGTCATCGGCATCTTCCAGGTTATTACTGATAACGGCAACAGCTCCAGTTCATCACTGTCAGGTTTACAACAGCATCATCACTAACCATGTCAACACGGTGGAGAGACGCAGTGTTTACAGCATGTATGATTCACCAGACTGCATCATCAAAACGTACAAAAAAATAAAAATATTTGATTTTGAAACAAAAATGGAAACGTAGTCGCCACCGATGGAACTAAACAGATATTCTTCACGGTACTAAGAGATTGCGTGGTCATAGCTATTTTAGGAATATCGTTTTATTTGTTATAACCGAAGTGTTGCAGCTTTGTTTTCACAGGTTCGTTTTCAGTATAAAAGTTTCAGCACTGGATACATGATACACACACGCGCGCGCGCGTGCGCGCGCACACACACACACACACACACACACACACACACACACACACACACACAACACACACACACACACACACACACACACACACACGCACGCACGCACGCACGCACGCAAAACACACACACACACACACACACACACACACACACACACACACGCACGCACGCACACACAAACAACAAATGCACATACGCTCACGCGCACGCGCGCGCGCACGCACGCACGCACGCACAACACACACACACACACACACACACACACACACACACACACACACACACACACACACACACACACACACACACACACTGGGGAGAGAGAGAGAGAGAGAGAGAGAGAGAGAGAGAGAGAGAGAGAGAGAGGGGCGTTTTGGGGTGAGGGGTTCCAAACTGTATATTTACAGCTAAGCATACACAGAATGACCATTTCTGATGAAGACCTGAATACATATCTTAATTAAAACCGCCTGAAAAGGCTTGAAAAAACGCCGAACATGAATGATTTGAAGGAAGTAAATGAAATATGTGATGAAACTCTTAATTGGCATTTAAGTTAAAGATAACATTGTTTACTTTGTGCAAATGTATGTCATGCTTCATTCGTTTCTTCCTTAAGTGTGAAACGGCCTAAAAGAAGTTAAGTTCCTAGTTCTATAATTAAAATCCTATCAGGTTTTTTTTTTTTCTCAGCGCGTTCACCCCCCCTTTCCCCCTACTCCCACCCTTACCCTACCCTCAACACTCTCCGTCTCTCTTCCATCTACACCACCACTAACCACAATATTAATAGGTTCTGTCATGCAGAAATTTGCCCTCGTCGCTCTTCTCTGCCGATCCTGATCTTAATATGGATCTGGCAGGGAGGCGACTGTGAGGCAGCGCGCAGGGGGACGGCAGGGTACCAGACAACTGGGGTCAGCCTCTGGGTCTCTTGGTCTGGAACTGATGGCTGGACTTGCTGCCCGCCTTCCTGTATCTGTCGCTCCCATCTGGCTCCAAGGGCGTGGGCTCCCACTGGTCGCAGGTCACCGTGTATCATCTTAATAGCTCTGTGTTGCTGCCACTGTCCTTCTCTTTCTTTCTTTTTTTTTTTTTTCTGTTCCACCATCTTCATCCATCTACTCTCTATCTTTTCTCTTCTCTGTCTGTCTGTCTCTGTCTTTGTCTGTCTGTCTGTCTCTCTCTCTCTCTCTCTGTCTCTGTCTCTCTCTTCTTTATCACTCCCTCTCCACACACACACACACACACACAACAACAACAACAACAACAACAACAACAACAACAACACACACACACACACACACACACACACACACACACACGCACGCACGCACGCACGCACGCACGCACGCACGCACGCACACACACACACACACACACACACACACACACACACACACACACACACACACACACACACACACACACACAGATAGATAGATGGATGGATGGATGGATAGATAGATAACATAGATAGACAGATGTTGATAAAGTGATAGAGCGACAGAGCGATAGATGGATCGATCGATAGATAGATAGATAGATAGGTACATAATCATGAGCATATATATTGTGTAATTGTACACATGCGAATATATGATATATTTTCATAAACAAACCCATTTATCTTCCTTTGGTGTTTGTGGTCATTGATTTGTTTGCGCTTTCTTATTCCCCGTTTATCTACACTATTTTCTTTCTCCTTAGCTGTTGCATTTTTTTTTTCATAGGCTCTGTATCACATCCGAGTTGAGAAAGTTTGTAACGTTCTCAAACAAACAAAGAAAACACACAAAGAAAAACAGACAAACAAAACCAAACAAACAGAATCGAGCAAATTGAGCTTCGGGACGGCACAGTATCAGTCAACTGTGATGCTGTTCTCTCAGCTTCCTCATCATCTTCATCACAGTAATTTGCACATTGCTTTACAATATGCCTTTTGCTCTGGTCATGTTGCGAATCAACACTCATGATGATAGTAACTGGCTGCTTGTCTTGACGATGGTCTTACTTCTCTTCCTGTTGGACTCATCCGTTGCTTTTGTCGCCATGTATCACGCTACTCGTCTTCATCCTCTCCGCCTTACAAATGGCGTTTTATGGAATGGCGGTCTCCAGGTATCACCTCTCTCTCTCTCTGTCTCTCTGTCTCTGTCTGTCTGTCTGTCTGTCTGTCTGTCTCTCTCTCTCTCTCTCTCTCTCTCTCTCTTCTCTCTCTCTCTCTCTCTCTCTCTCTCTCTCTCTCTCTCTGTGCGTGCGTGCGTGTGTGTGTGTAAGTAAGATTTATGTTATATGTACCAACTGTACTCTCTCTCTCTCTCTCTCTCTCTCTCTCTCCCCCCTTGTCACCGGGGGGCGTGAGCTGGTGTTTCTGTATGTGAAGTCGCACTTCCACCTCTCAGTGATATAACAACGTATTCTGTTGAAGCAAGAACGACTTAAGTCACCAGATTTGTCGTGACATTGTAAAGGACAATGCCTTCTGGTGCCACCGATTTCAGGCCGACATGTGGTTGTTTTCTGCCGGTGTTTCAATCATTTATGGCAAAACGAGCAAGGCGGAAACTTGAAATGCGGGTCGCCATGCTTCGATTGAAGTGCGGAGCAGACGGTGCAGTGTTAGGCTTGCTCCTGTCCTACTTGTTCTGGGGGAGTTTACTTCTCCAGTGCGGTGATGTTGAGAGCAACCCCCGGACCCAGCTCATCGCAGACGAAGCAGATCCGACAGACCAGCCGACCTAGCCTGGAGAGGCCTGGTCATCCACACGACGGAGCATCCAACCAACCAGGGAGAGACTTGTCGCTTCACGACGTCATGAGCAAGCTGAACTCCATGGACAGAAAATTTGACGGGACGCTTGACGACGTGAAGCAGGACATGCAGGCCCTACGGGAGGACTATGCTGCCATGCAGGGGAGCTGACGCCCTACGGGAGGACTATGCCATGCCATGCAGGGGGAGGACTGCTGCCATGCAGGGGAGCTGACGCCTACGGGAGGACTATGCTGCCATGCAGGGGGAGCTGACGCCCTACGGGAGGACTATGCTGCCATGCAGGGGGAGCTGACGCCCTACGGGAGGAGGACTATGCTGCCATGCAGGGGGAGACTGACGCCCTACGGGAGGACTATGCTGCCATGCAGGGGGAGCTGACGCCCTACGGGGACTGTGCTGCCAGCAGGGGGAGCTGACGCCCTGCCATGCTGCCATGCAGGGGGAGCTGACGCCCTACGGGAGGACTATGCTGCCATGCAGGGGGGAGCTGACGCCCTACGGGAGGACTATGCTGCCATGCAGGGGGAGCTGACGAGGGTATGCTGCCATGCGGGGGGCTGCGAGGGTTACGGGGGGGAGTCAACAATCTGCGGAAGGAAAACCAGGACCTTACAAGGAAAATGGAAGATCTAGAAAAGAAGACTGGCGACCTCGAAGGGAGATCCAAAAGAAACAATCTCATTTTCTATGGATTGCTTCGGGCAGAAAATGAGACCTCTGCGGATTGTGAAAATGTGCTTAGGGACTTGGTCACAGATAAATTAGAACTGTCTGAAGAGGTTGAGTTTGATAGGGTCTACAGACTGAGCAACCAGCCGGATTCTCCCATGATTGCGCGAATGCGTATTCTATAAACAAAAAAAAAATTAATGTGCTTAAAGCGAAACGCAAACTGAAAGGAAGTAACGTTTTCATTGGCGAGGGTTTCTCCACCAGAGTGCGTGACCTTAGGAAGAAGTTGACTCCGCGCCTGAAAAAAGCAAGAAGTGACGGTAAACGTGCTAGTTTATTTTCAGTTGCCCTCCTGATCGACGGCAAGCGGTACACGTTGGGCGCGGAAGACAAGACTGGTGGAAATAAGATAGGGACTCGGCCGGTCCACAAATGTGCCCAGTGATGTGTCCGTGTTAGTAAAGAGAACCAAGAGCAAGCCAACACCGGTTGAGTCCACCGTGTGCTGTAAATCTCAGCCACGTGAAAATGACCGTCAGGCTGTGCATTGTGAAGAGAACTCAGAAATACCACTGCTAGCTGGGTGTGCAAATAACACAGATGTGATGTGTCTTCCACAGATGTACAATTTATTGAAAATTCCATTGAAAATGAAAAAAATCGTATAATTCTGATGTTTGTAATAAAGTAAGAAAATTTTCATTTCTTCGTTGGAATATTAACGGATTGCTTACCAAAATGTGTAGTAACGATTTTCTTTCTTACGTTTCTGGTTTTGACTTTGTATGTTTTGTCGAAACGTTTGTTGAAGTTTTTCAATCGCCTGTGTTCTCTGGCCACACGGTCTACTGTAAGCCAGCATTGAAGTCATTGCACGTGGCAGGCGTTCCGGTGGGCTGGTCTGCCTCGTGAAAAAATGAACTCTGTCCTTATTTGAAAGTAGTCGATGTGGTATCGGGTTTATTCTTTGGGTTTATCATTGATAAATCCTTGTTTGGCACAATAAAAACATGTCATGTATGTATGTGCGTATATTCCTCCGGAAGGCGCACCGTATTATTCGTATTTTGGTAGGGAAAATGGAGTTTCTTTGCTGAAAGAATTTTTTGTGTGTGATTTATTTACTTTTGTTTTGTTTAAAGACAGAGTGTCGAATTTTTCTTGTGTGTTTGAGGAAAATGAGCCTGGATATGATAATCAGTATAAAAGTGGACCACTGCCTGTTCGAAGTTCTGAGGATTCTGTTTTGAATAATTATGGAAAATTAATTACAGCTCAATAGTGTACTGCTTTAAAACTGTGTATTCTAAACGGTGTGTGTGTAAGGGCGATCTTGAAGGTCGCAACACATACATATCTGACAGCGGTAGCAGTGTGAATGATTATTTTTGATGTCTTTGATATGTTCTCCGTTATTTTAGGTAGTTGTATGTGTTTGAGAAAATTGAATCAGACCACATGCCTTTAGAATTTAATATCACTAGCCTGTGTCATAAATATGACTCTTCTCAAATTAACCACAGGCGCTTTACAGTTGAAAAATTTGTATGGAATGAAGATCATATTGATTTGTTTAAAAAATTTTCTTCTTTCTAACGAAATGCAAGTGCGTATGCAAGAAGCTGTAAGGCTGGTTGATATTAACATCGAGGAAGCACTAAACGTTTTCAACTGTTGTGTGAAAGACGCCGCAGAATGTATGAAGAAAGAGATTAGTGTTGGAAAACATCCAAAAGAAGATGACTGGTATGATACGGAATGCCTAGTTAGTAAAAGAAATGTTCGTAATTTATTAAACAGATTTCGACGCTCTTTATCCCAGCCGTCTCGTGAGTCTTACTGCAAAGCAAGGCGAGAATAAAACATCTGTTAAAGAGAAAGGAGAAACAATATAACGATGCTTTGTTGACAGAACTACTCCAATCTGTAAACAGTCAGAAGGGTTTTTGGGATTGTGTTCACAAAATTTCAGGAAAGAGAAGACAACCCTTAAATGATATGTCTTGAAACATGGTTTGTCATTTTAGGGATTTGCTCAAAGGAAACGCTGACTCTAGTGATGGCCTGGTTAATGTAATTTACGTAAATGACTCTGAATATGGTGATAACAGTCTAAACCGTCCCATTTCTAAAGAAGAAGTTTAGTAGTTCTCAGAAAGTTAAAACATCGGAAAGCTGCTGGCTCAGACAAAAACATAGGTGAAATAATAAAAACTGCATGCGAATCAAACTTATTTCTAGATTTTTTGGTTACATTCTTTAATTCTTGTTTGATCAAGGGATATATCCTAGGTCTTGATCAGAATCCATTGTTATTCCATTGTATAAAAAGGGATGCAAATGACCCAAATGACTATAGAGGTATATCTTTGTGTAATGTCTGCAGTAAATTGTACCATGTAACAGGCGATTACAGGAGTGGGTAGAAGAAAATAACATCACAGGAGAATATCAGGCCAGGTTTAAGAAAAACTACTCTACTGTTGATCATATGTTCACACTGATGGAATTTATCCAAAAAACAGTTTTGTTTTTAAATCGTAAATTATATGTTTGCCTTTATTGATTTTGAGAAGGCTTTTGATTCAGTTAACAGGACGTTATTATGGCCTGTACTGTTGAAAAACGGTATTCATGGGAAACTTTATAATGTGTTTTAAGTATGTATGAATGTGTAAAGGCAAGAGTGCGATCTGGTGCAGCGTTAACAGACTACATTTAATGTACATCTGGTGTGAAACAGGGTGATGTTTGCAGCCCTGTTTGTTTTTCCTTATTTATTAATGAACTGATTCAGGAAATCACACAACGTGGAAGGCACGCTGCAACTTCATAAATGACGTTCTAGAGATTTTCATTCTCCTCTTGGCTGATGACCTGGTCTTGTTATCAGAAACAGTGACTGGATTACAGACATTATTTTACAATATTTTACAAGGAGTTGCTGCTTCATTACAGTTAAAAGTCAACATGGCAAAAAGCAATCTAATTGTATTTAGGAAGGGAGGATATATTGCTTGCGGCGAGAGAAAGATGGACATACAATGGATCCTTAATGCCTGTTGTTAATGTATATCTTGGTATCTACTTCTCCACGCGTTTGAGTTTTGCATTTGCTTGCAAGGATTTAGCTAGTAGGGCAAAAAATGCATTATTGTGTCTTATGAAAAAAACTGTCATGCTAAATAACGATTCCCTTACTTTGTTTTTGAAACTATTTGATTGCCAAATTCAATCAGTGATACAGTATGGGGCTGAAATATGGGGCCTTGATACTGCTGCTGTGCACTGTGAAAAAATCCATCTTTTTGCTCTAAAGAAGTTTCTGGGGGTATCGTTGCAAACGCGAATGATTAGGTATATGGCGCGAAACGTCTAGATATCCCATGTATTTGAATTCTGTTGTGAAAAGTGTACGATATTGGTTAAAAATTGTTCAGATGGAGGATCACAGATTGCCACTCAAAGGGTACAGAATGCTGTTAGACTTGGATAATAGAGGAAAGAAAAACTGGGTGACAAATGTGCGGATGAAATTGTATGCGTATGGTTTCGGTTTTGTATGGATGAACCAAGGTGTTGGTGATATGAATGCTTTTATTCAGTTATTCTGAGAAAGATTAATTGATTGTAGTTAGCAAAATTGGAATTCACATGTGCAGAACAGTACCAGATTTGAGTTTTATAGGGCGTTTTTAGTCATTTACGCTGTATACCTGTTTATATGTCAATGAAAATAGACAAACATATAAAACGTACCATGACTACGTTCAGATTTGGTGTATATGATATTGCTTCTCATTATTTTTGCTACAGGCAATCACGTGATAGAAGTCTGATTTGTCCATTGTGTCGAATTCGAAAGAAGATGAAATCCATTTTGTATTAACTTGTCCAGTATTACAAGACCTCAGAGATCAATTCCTACCACAAACATATTTCAAGAAACCTTTTTTTTTTTCAAATTAGTCTTGTTAATGTCATCATCAAATGAGAGAGTACTGTTAAGCAGTTAGCTATTTATCTATATAAAACGTTCCAGAGACGAAGTATATGTAACATGATCAAGTCAGTGTCAGTCTGCGCGACATGCATCACAATGTATATCCCCATTCTAAGGGGCTAAGGCCTTTATGAATAAACTATTTGAGTCTTGAGTCTTGAGTCCCCTTGTCACTTGTAAGCCAGTCACAGACAAAAGAGACTGTGTTCCTTTTCGACAGGTATTAGATAAAATCAGCAAGGAGAGCGCAGGACAGGAAAAGAGGGATAGGGGCACGCAGACCTGTGATCATCAACATCATGCTGCAGATCAAACAGCTCTGGTCATCTCGAAA